>CM035171.1:130223275-130463121 GCA_020205615.1 Panax quinquefolius | reverse complement strand
GTGATTCGGATGATGGAATATTTATTAAAGTTAGTAGTCTCGTACCTATAACAAAGGATGAAAAACCTTTAAAACCTAAAAGATAGTAGATTTTATTTTCTACTCGACTTTTTTAATGGATCAAGATATTCCGCCGCAGCTAAACCGTCATTGTCTATTGTATTTTATCGCTTAACATTATCAAGACTATTGATAATTTATTCGCATTATCTTAGTCATAATATTTCTTATCGGGCTAGTTGAGCTCACCCTTTCTTTCACCGTTTCTTCGTGAAATGATAATATAGCCGGGACTTAGCCTGGGAAACGAAAGTGATGGTCCTCAAGATAAGATTAGTAGTCCTCACTATTCTCAGAAAATAAGGTGATAATAATTGTAATGAGGACTTTTTTTCGAGTTCAGTATAATATCTAGAGATTTATATTTGTATTTAAACTCGACAGCTTATGTCAGATTGCATACCTACGCTTATGTTAATAAGTTGTATTTAAATTCGCATCACGTAAGTGGTCTACCCAAGACGGGTGATGTATACCTAATTTTGGGGCGCCACAACAGTATCGTAGCTAGGATACGATCCCCTGCCAAGATGTGAGAATAGTATCAGAGGGGAGAGACGGGAATACCTTCGCTAGCATACGACCTACCTAAGTTTACGTGATATTTTATGGTTGGTCGTAAGATAGGATAATTTGTTACATGTCAATTAACCTTTGTTTTATGGGCAAGATCTCAAAATGACATCCGAGAATGTTGAGAATAAAGCAATGGAGCGCAGCGATCGCCGATTCACCACATATCAATAATCGATAATGTGCACGAAGGCGATAATCCTCATACAAACAACAACACCGACCAAATGATGAAACGATCAAATGTTCGTAGGCTTTACGCAATTTATGCAACAAAGAAAGCGAGAGCCGACTCGCCCAAAACGTAGGTGGAAACACGAAACTCTCTGCATGGCCACCGCTAAACAATTTAAGGAGCCGGGACCACCGGAGTTTAAGGGAGAGCCTAAAAACCACTTCATGGAAGCATGGATAAAGCAGACACCAAGATATTTGATGTCTTGGGATGCTCCGAGGAGCAAAGGTTCCTTTCACCGCTTTTATGTCAATGAGAGAGGTGACATCGTGGGAATTCCAGAAAACGTACTCAACCAAATTGCATCAAGATATCTCGGGAGAAGTTCTGTGAGTCGCTCAACGACAAATACTTTCCCCGAAAGTATTCGCCATAATAAGGAGGTGGAGTTTATCAAGTCGAACAAAATAATATGACCGTGTCGCAATACGAGGCAAAATTCATGAGTTATCACTTGGCCATAGGTCCCACTCGTGGATAAATGAAGAGAGAATACGCTAATGTTTTTAAGAGGTTTGAAGTTCGAGATACGCCAACATCTTATTTCTCATAAACTGTGTTTGTATTCAGATGTTGTAAATAGGGGCTCGCTTAGTGGAGCGCGATAACGAGTCAACGCAACTAAAAGAGAGAAACCCGCAAAATTATAATACCAAATGAGAATAGTCATCGAAGGCGGACAACAAGCATGAGGAATCAACAAAGCCGATATGGTAACCACTTGCAGTGGTAATCGTACAAAACAATAAGAATGGACATTTCAAGAAAAGGAGATTCAACAATGATGGAAAGACGCCAAAGACCAAAGACCATTGTTAAGTGAAGGAGAAAGACCACCCATCATATGCTTCAAAAATGCGAGGAGAGGGACACATCAGGCCAAAATCGCTATGCCGGCCCAAAGCATGTTATAATTGTGGAAGAGAAGGTCACTTAGCTCGATTTTGTCCATCAAGACAAATTCAGCCTAGATGGAGGCACCAAAGGCCATCCCGTAAAATTCAAAACCTAGAAAAGTAAAGGAGAAAGATTTGTTGTGACCTCCCAAAGAGCAAGGAATCCCGAATGAGGTCATCACGGTAAGCTTTTATCATAAACTCTAATGAAGTCTATACTTTATTTGATACCGGTTCTACCCATTCTTTATTTCTCCTACAAGCGCCATCGATTAAAATTGACCGAGAAATTAGATTCGACTTATCTCGTGGAAACTCCGCTGGGAGAAACCTTCATTACATCCATCGCTTATAAGTCTTGCTTTTGGTTCAAATCGGTACCTCACATTACTCGTCGATCTTATTTCATTAAAAAATACTTGCATTTGACGTGATTCTGTGGATTGATCGTTAACTACTTATCATGCAAAAATTGATTGTTTTCGTAAGGTCATAGCTTTCATATTCCTAATCAACCTATTATGCTAATTCAAACGAACCAAACCATTAAAATCAATCACTACTATCTCAAGCCATAAAGCTATTCGCTTATCGAAAACTGGATGTCAAGCTTTCTTAGCTCATGTCACAGATTTAAATAAAAATACGCCGCTTTTAAACGATATTTCTATTGTTAATAAATTTCCGACGATTCCCGGGTCAAGAACTTCCCCGCCTACCCCCAGAAGCGTGAAATTGAATTTTGTATCGACTCTGAACCCCAGACAAAACCCATTTCCAAAGCCCCATATCGAATGGCTCCTATCAACTTCGTGAGTTAAAGACCCAATCGCAGGAATTGTTAGACATCGCTTTATTCATTCTAGTACTTCTCCTCGGGGTGCTCCCTGCTCTATTCGTGAAGAAGAAAGATGGGAGTATGCGATTTGTATTGATTATCTGGAGTCAATCATGTCACCATCAAAAATAAGTATCCATGCCACGATTGATGACCTCGCTTCAATTACAGCAAGGAGCCAAATTCTTTTCAAAGATCGATTCGCTCTTGATATCACCAATTGAAGATTAGAACCACGACATTCCAAAGACTGGCCGTAACCCCAGACGGCATTATGAATTCCTAGTCATGTCCTTCGATCGACTAATGCTCCCGCCGCCTTTCATGGATATGATGAACCGAGTATTCAAGGAATATTTAGATCACTTTGTGGTCGCCTTTATTGATGACATCCTTATTTATTCCAAAAGCCCGGAAGATCATGAGCAACACTTGAGGTCGACACTCCAAAAGCTTCGTGGAATATAAGTTTTATGCCAAGTCAAGAAATGCTAGTTCGTCAAGAAGTAGCATTCCTTGGGCACGGTATCAAGTCATGGAATATCTGCTGACCCAAAGAAAGATCAAGTTATTCAAAGTCGGGAACAACTCTAAATCGCTGACCAAGACGTAGCTTTCGCTTAATGGGTTATTATTTGAGATTCGTGGAAGGATTTTCTAATCGCTATTCCATCGACTCACCGAATTCAAAAAGATACAAAGTTCTATTGGAGCTAAGAATGTGAGAAGAGTTTTCAAGAACTCAAGAGGAGACTTATTTCAAAGACCTGCTCGACAATACCATCCGCCTTTGAGGGATTTGTCATCTACAAAGGATGCTTCTGCAAAGGGGTTGGGATGTGTTCTCATGCAACATGGAAAAGTAATAGTTTACGCCTCACGACAACTCAAAGAATATGAGAGGAATTATCCTACTCATGATCTAGAGTTGGCAAATGCGTTGTCTTTCAGACTTAAAATTTGAGGCATTATCAGATGGGGAGAAAGTGGAGATCTTTACTTGATCATAAAAGCCTCAAATATTTCTTCACTCAAAAGGAACTCAACATGCATACAACGACGCTGGCTTGAACTGCTGAAAGATTATGATCATACCATCCAATACCATCCCGAAAAGTTAACGTGGTAGCCGACGATCGAAGTAAAATCATACGCAAGCACGAAAAGCGATATTGTCAACGCAGCGCCCATTTTGTGTGACTTGCAAAGGATGGAGATAGAATTAAAGACCTGTGGACGCATGTGATGATAATGAGTATACGAAAGTAGAACCGACTTTAATTGATAAAGTTAAAGTCGCTTCAAGTTACGCATCTGGAGTCGGCGCGATGAGGAAGAAAGTGCAAGAAGGTGCTACGCCGAAGCAAGAATCGATGAAGAAGGAATACTGAAAGTCAACTCTGCATTTTGTGTCTTAACGACCCCGATTTAAAGTATAATATCGCGATGGAGGCGCACAACACACCATTTGTAATCCATCTCGGGAGTACCAAATGTATCACGATATTCGCCATACATTTTGGTGGAGCAATACGAAGAGAGAGATAATACTGCTTATCTCAAGGTGTCTAACTTGTCAACGAAAGTTAAAGCGAGCATCAAGTACCAAAAGGTCCATCAGAACCACTTGAAATTCCGTAATGGAAGTGGGAGCACATTACCATGGATTTCAAGCACGGCCTTCCTAAGGTTTCAAGGCATCGGCGCGATTTGGGTCATCATTGATAGATCGACCAAGTCCGCCATTTTTTACCGACACGAGAAACTTATACACTTGAACGCCTTGCTCAGACGTATATAAACGAGATTGTAAGATCGCATGTATGGCGCCAAGATCCATAGTTTCCGATCGAGACCCAAGATTCACTTCACGATTTTGGGTTAGTTTGCAAAAAGCTACGGGCACGCATTTACGATTTAGTTTCCTAAGATATCATCCTCGATTTTGACTGACAATGGAGAGGACTATTCAAACTCTGAAGATCTATTAAGACTCGCGGTCCTTGATTTCAAGGGAGTGGGAGAAGTTCTACCATCGTGGAGTTTTCCCACAACAACAGCTTATCGCAAGTATCGCACGGCTCCATTCAAGCGCCAGTATGGAAGAAAGTGTCGCTTTCAAAGATACCTGGACGAGGGGGTGAAGCAACGTTGTTGGGACCGAGTTGGTAACGTATGACTACTTTTAAAAGATTCAAACGATCCGACAACGATATAAAAACCTCACAAAATCGATAAAAGAGTTATGCCGATCTTCATCGAAAGGACGTGGAATTCGAGATATAGAGATCATGTGTTGTTAAGAGTCGCTCCATGGAAAGGAGTTACAAGATTTGGAAAGAGAGGAAAACTTAATCCCCATCTTCATCGGCCCATTTTTAATCCTCGATCGAGTAGGAACTGCGGGCCTATAGACTCGCTTTTACCGCCAAATACGTCTCGTGTTCATAACGCTTTTCACATATCTATGTTACGTAAATATGTGAAAGACCCAACCATATTATCGAAGTTAGAACCGACGAAATAATGGAAGATTTGACGTATTTAAGAGGTTCCCGCTCAAATTTTGATAAGTAAGGAACATATTCTACGCCCAAGGTTATACCTCAAGTCAAAGTTTTCGGAGGAACCACGATGTCGAGGAAATGACTGGGAGTTAGAATCAAATGAAATCAAGGTATCCTTACCTCTTCGACATACTGTGTATCGCACTCTAATTTCGAGGGCTTAAATTTCATAAGAAGGGAGGTCAGAAGACCCCAACTTTTATAAATAAAGATGAATTTTTCTATAAATATTATTTTGAATATTATGGAATAATTTGATATAATGTTATAAATGGGTAATATTTATAAATTTTGGTAAAGTACGCAAGTTGTTATAAAATATTCGTTTGGCCTGGGAATATTCTTTTTGTTAGGAATATTCGTATAATGGCTCAATCATTGGTGGACCCTACAATGTAAATTATCATTGATCGAGAAAACGACAAAATATTTTTTATAAAATAACTACGGAGGTGTTACCGTTAAAACCGCTGAACTACCCTATGGTAAAAGTACAAGAATACGCTGTAGTCGCATAAGAAAGACACTCAGATTGATTATCGATGCTTACGTGAGAAGTCACACCACCTACGCTCAATTATCGCTACAAAGAATCACGTGATCATATCTCTTATATTATCGATTCAATTATTGTCACAAAGATCATCTCAGATAATATGTTATAAGATTAAATCAATAATTGAGATTTACAAGTTATAAATGATTAATAATTGTTGAAAGATTAAATATGTGTCGATGGAAAAAAAAATGATTCAGGTAAGTTTGATTATTTTATGGGGGGCCTATATGTCATCATCTAAGAGTCTCTTCATTAATAAGATTTACCTTCGCAATAGTAATTACTTTCACAATATTACCCTCGCAGTCTAGTATTTACCTTCATCAATAGTAATTACCTCACAATAGTAATTGTCAATAGTAATTTACCTTCACAATAAGTAATTACCTTCATTAATAAGAATTACCTTCATGGAATAGTATTTACCTTCGTTAATAGTATTTACCTTCGCTAATAGTAATTACCTTTTACCAGACGCCGAACCACTTGTCGCTTCACATTACAAAGGCCGAACCACTTGTCGCTTTCACATTATTACAAAGGCCAAACCAATCATTGCATTTCACTCGCTTTTTCACACTAAGAAAAGCTAAGTTTAGAAATCTTCTATAAATAGAGGCCTAGTGGCTTCATTATTTTTCACTTAATTCATTCAAGCTTATAGAGAGAGAAAGTATAGAGAGAATAAGAGAGAAAAGAAGAAGAGTATTTTGTTACTACACCGCCATAAAGATTCAATCTCCTACCAAATGTAAGGTGTTATTCTTTCTTATTCACGAAGAGAACTGTTGTTATTCCATTGCTTATTATTCTCGCTGGAATAACTCAGTATAACGTGGTTTACCCTATACTTGGTGACATTTCTTCTATTATTCTCGCTGAACATCCCTCTCAAGTGTTTTACACCGACCGGTTCCGCCTTTTATTATTATTCTCGTTGGAACATCCTCGCTCGCGGTGTTTTACAATCGGACCGGGTTCCGCTTTTTATTATTCTCGCTGAATATCCCGCTCTCAGGTGTTTTATAACCTTAATTCGGGTTCGCTTTTTTATTATTCTCGCTGAATATCCGTGTTTTCCGATCTCGTTCCATCTTTATTATTCTGGTTGAACATCCGCTTGCGTGAATTTCACCCGACCGTTCCGTTATTTATTATTCTCGTTGAATAACTCGCTCTGCAAGGTACTATCGCATTTACGGTGATTTCTTTTGTTATTCCATTCTTTATTATACCCAAATAAGTTAAAACTTTGACTTCTATACTCCATGAAATTAGTGGAATATCCTCGATATTTGCGCTTTCATCCAAAGATCTTTTCATGGAAATATTCTTCCCGATCATTCTTGAATTTTACTCTACAAAACAAAGATCATGTCGATAATTTGACGTTAATAATTCTCGGATAAAATAATTTTGAACTTGTTTTATCGAATTCTTATATCATTGTCATCATCCTCATGTTTATATTTTTTGAAAGTCATCCGTGGGCCTGTCAGAGTGCATGATGGACTTGGTATGATTATGACTGTAGACTATTCTGTAATCACGACCGTAATGTTACAAATGATGTGATAAAATCCTCAGGGTCAGAGTGCATCGATGGACGCTTGTTGGTACGATCACGATTATTAATGAATACACAAATATTCTCGCCCGTAGAAAGCATGAATAATTGTGGTCGTGATACTAAAGAATATCCTCGTCAGAAAAGTGTAAGTGATTCGATGATGTGAATATTTATTAAAGTCGAAGTCTCAAATTTATAACAAGTGATGAAAACCTTTAAAACCTAAAAGATAGTAGATTTTATTTTCTACTGACTTTTTAATGGATCAGATATTCAATGTTAGCTTAAACCGGTCATGTTTATTATATTTTATCGCTTAATATTATTGAAGACTATTGATAATTTATTCGCATTATCTTAGTCATAATATTTTCATCGGGCTAGTTGAGCTCACCCTTTCTTTTCATCGTTTTCTTCGTGAAATGATAATATACCGGGACTCAGCTCAGGAAACGAAAGTGATGGTCCCGAAGATAAGATTAGTAGTCCTCACTATTTCAGAAATAGTGTGATAATAATTGTAATGAGGACTTTTTGTTCGAGTTTTGTATAATATCTAGTAGATTTATATTTGTATTTAAATCACGCTTTATGTCAGATTGTACTACGCTTACGCTTATGTTAAGTTAAGTTGTACCCAAGATGGGTGTAAATTGATATACGCTAATTTCATTGTAGACATGCGCCATACTCGCTATTTCAAGACAGAGTCATTAACTATACATTTTATTTCTGGTCACTCAAATAATAATTTCCGAAGGCATCATAAGTATATTATACAATCAGTCCTCAAGATAGATGTCAAATGACTTCAGAATGAGAATGAATTAGTTTCAAATATCATGAAACATCGTATTTCGATCATCAATAAATAGGTGCACGATAACTTCATTCGCACTTGAGTCACCATACAACACCCACTTAATAATTTCTAACTTCATACGTTCTAACACTTTGTGCGAAGTGAGGGTTTCAAATTAAAAGTTTCTCCCGCACAAGAATATAAATTAAATTGGATTGACCTCAGCCTCAATTGTCAATCCATTTTCAGAATTATTTTAACAATAAAGGTATCTAAATCAAATCATTTTCCCGCATCCCAAGACTCTTAATATTGAACAAAGCT
The DNA here is from genome assembly GCA_020205615.1 of Panax quinquefolius. NCBI lineage: Eukaryota > Viridiplantae > Streptophyta > Magnoliopsida > Apiales > Araliaceae > Panax > Panax quinquefolius. The sequence goes on along the minus strand of CM035171.1, from coordinate 130,454,697 downwards.
ACCCCAAAGTTCTGGATGCCTTTCCTTATGATTCGTTATAGCCAACTCGAAAAATCGTGATTCACAAATAAATTCATTTCCTATCAGATTTGAACACGAAGATTTATCGTCGATTTATTTAAATACAATCATCTAAACATTCACAATGCTCATCATACATTGCAATGTTGTTAACATACAACGTTGCAAACATCAATCAAGCTCCTCAGCCATTCAATGAAGTTATTCACTTAGCATCATAAGAAAACTAATATTATTTTATACGATTCCAATCCTATAAACACATTCTTAAGAGGATTATATCACATAATATCCTTATATTTCATGTAAACAAATAAGCTTAGTATTCAGCCCGATTTACTCGCCTCCCTCCTAGTTCTTCTATTCCCGATTTCTACCAGAGATCATATCCCTAAGCTCGATAATACCAACCGTGACGCCCCAAAATAGGTATACATCACCCATTTCGAAGTCACAATACACGGTATGTAAACAACTACAACTTTATTATTACAACAAGAAATCGTGAGTTTAAATACAAATATTATCTTCTGATAATATCTATACTCAAATAAATCCTCATCACATTTATCGATACATTATTTTACAAAATGGTGAGGACTACTAAACAACTCTCTAAAACCTTCATTCCATACCCCGACTGCATTTCGCTTATATTCTCGCCTCCCGAGAAGAAAAATGGAACAAAAGGAAAAAGGGTGAGCTCAACTAGCTCAAGAAGAATATTATGACTAAGATAATATACAACAAATTATCGTTAGTCTTCAACAGGAAAAATCTAATGTAATACAATAGACAACAAATTTTAAATCAATATTCGCAATAAAATAATAATTCATTAGAAGAGTTAAGTAGAGAATGCAAACTACTATCTTCTATGATGAATTTAAAAGTTCATCGCTCATCTTTTATCCTCGTAACATCAATCAATATATATCCGAATCAAATATTCATCTTTGCACTGTGCCAAAGATATTCATCACTTGGTCATGTTCATCTAAACACTGCTCATCTTTGCACACAAAGCCAAAGATATTCTTCAGAAATCATTCATCTTTGCAGACTATGTGCCAAAGATATTCAATAATATCATCATTTAAGATCAAGATGATGAAAAATATTTTAAAGAAACGAATCCAAAGGAAACAAAATGACAAGGATTAAGGATTAAGGATCAGATTTTGTTTTATCCACGTTCCAAAAATACCTCAAAAATAATCATAGTGGTGTAAAATTCAAGAATGATCAAAACATGGATACAATCAAAGCTAGTATCCGTAATAGATATTTGGAAAAAAAAAGAAAATTTTTTTTTTCAGAATGAATAAGGTCCGATTCGTGAATAAGGTCGTAAACAGATACGTGAATAAAGGTCAGTGAGAACAGAATACGTGAATAAGAATCTGAATAGTAACACCAAAAGTTCCAAATTTGATAAAAAACTTCAGATCAATATTTCAAGATAATGATATCAAGAAATAATATCATCGAAAAAAATAATATCCCTTACTCGAAAAAGATCAAGATTTCTAAATTAAAATAATTCTGATATAAAGCTATGACTGAACTGCAGATCAATAGCAATACTCAAATTATACTCAAAATACTCACAAGAATACGCCGATAATATAGAGAGAGAAAACTTCAGCTTCTCGTGTGATTTTCAATTCTAACCCAAGACCCTATTTATAGAAATCGCTAACACCAAAAAGCAGTAAAATTTAATATAATATTAATATATTATATATAAATTCCTACTTACACAATCTATGATCTGAATTCAGCCATCTAATAACAAATAAGTCTACCAAACAAAAAAAAAAAAACGTTTTTATTATTTAAAAAAAATTAAAACTTCAAAAATCAATTATTCGTGAAATTTTAACATCAATAATTCATAATAAATAGCCCTTTTATCAGAAAATTGAATCTCATGAGTTTTTATAGGAAATTCAATTTCTACAACTTTGCGTAAGAAAGTTTTTCCAAATTCCAAATGTAAATTGACCAAATCCACAAACCAAGCGATTTTACAAGCTATAATCAAATTTCAATAATAAATGGGGTCCACCGACATGTTTAAATATGTTTTAAACATTTATTGCAAAAAAAATACTCTTCCTCCTCAGATACTCATATATCCCACATTCGTTGTAAAATATCACCATTATTATATTATTAAATATAATAATATATTTAAACGAATTATTTTATCGTAAAAGATAAAATTTCAATTTTCAACAATTGTCACATTAAAAATTTTTCCATCTATATCCACATAAAATCAATATTTTCCTCATCATATGAATCAATAATTAATTATTCACAAATAATATTACGTAATCACAATATCGACAACTGTGCAGCTCCTCAGAAAGCAGGGGCTTTCCAATAAGAATTTCTCCTCATCATGCCAAGCAATTAGTGACCAAACCTCCTAGATGTAACTTTCTAGACATTCGCCAATAATGTTATCTAATAATATTATTCAGATAATATGAATTATTGCTTCGATAATGAAAAATAATTGTAATGACAATTATCAAACAACAAAGAATATAAAATATCAACGCAAAGAATTATTAAATCAATAAAATATCGAATAAAGAATTATCAGAACCATTATCGAAAAGGCCTTCACGTAAGAATCAATAATTGCGTGCAATACCGTGTGCTACCGTGTTTTAACCATTTAGTATTTTAACAAGATTAATCTGTAATAACCACGCCGTTATTTTTAAACAACTTATATTTGTTGCTTTTTCATCCAATCGCTTCAAGTTATGGGCCCACACACGGTCGCTACTGCATTGCATTTAATATTCCCCGACAAAGATTTAATATTCCACGCACCAAACTAATATTCCCCACAACAATGAATATTTTATAACCACTGCTTATTTTGAAATATTCATGATTTTACCCCTAACTATCCACATTAATCAAATCAACCCTTACTATTTCAAAATAATAAATAGAGAAAATTAAATTTCATTAATAATAAGTTGGGGTCTTACAACCTCCCTCCTTATGAAATTTCGCCCTCTAAATCGACGACGCATTGGTGTGTTTCAAAAGGTGAGGATACCTCGCTTTCATTTCCGCTTCCAATTCCTGTGTCATTTCTCTAGCATGATTCCTCCACAAAACTTTAACTTGTGGTACGAACTTTCATGCTGTAGGACATGCTCCTTCCTATCCAAGATCTTGACAGTACCTCCTACACGCGTTAAGTCTTCGCTATTTCGTCCGGCTTCTAATTCTATAACGTGGTTCGGTCTTTCACATATTTATTTAAGTACGATATGTGAAACACATTATGAACACGAGACATACTGAGGTAACGCAAGTCTATAAGCTACATTTCCTACTTGGCCAAGAATTTGAAATGGACCAATAAATCGTGGATCGAGCTCTCTTCCCAAATCTTGTAACTCCTTCCATGGAGCAAACTCGCAACAATACACGATCCCCTACACTAAATTCCACGCCCTTTCGATGAAGATCCGCATAACTCTTTTGTCGATCTTGTGCCGCTTGTATACGCTTGTCGAATCATTTCGATCTTTTCCTAGTCATACGTACTAACTCTAGTCCCAACAATGTTGCTTCACCCACCTCATCCCAACATATCGAGAGAGCTTACATTTTCGGCCCATATAATGCTTCAAATGGAGCCACACCTATACTTGCCTCGATAACTCGTTGTCAGTAGGAGAATTCCACCAATGGTAAATACTTATCCCAACCGCCTTGAAGTCTAGGACACAGAGTCTTAATAAATCTTCAAGAGTTTGAATAGTCCCTCTCGATCGTCTCGTCCGCTTGGGGATGGTATGCCAACTAAATCAGAACTGCGCTCCATAGTTTTTTGCAAGCTAACCCAAAATCTGAAGTGAATTCGGGTCACGATCCAAACTATGGATACAGCATGCCATGCAACCTCACAATCATTCATTCATATATACTAGCAAGACGCTCAAGGGAATAAGTCTCCCAGATCGCAAGCAAGAAATGAGCAGATTTGGTTAATCTATCAACAATAACCCAAATAAGATTGATGCTTGAGAAACCGTAGAGAAGACCAGAAACTAAATCCATGGTAATGTGTTCCCACTTCCATTTTGAATCTCAAGTGGTTGCAACGACCCTTAGGTACTAGATGCTCCGCTTTTACACGCTGACAAGTTAAACACATCGAGATAAACTTTGTAATCTCTCTCTTCATATTGTTCCACCAAAATGTATGTCAAGATCACGATACATTTTAGTACTTCCGTGATGGATTGCAAAATGGTGTATTGTGTGCTCCATCATAATCTTCAGACTTCAAATCGAGTCGTTAGAACACAAAGTCTAGAGTGGACTCAAGTATTCCTCTTCATCAATTCTCGCCTCCTAATAGCTCCTTCTTGTACTTTCTTCTTCATACGATCCTCCGGCCTTGGGCTCGAAAGAACCTTAACTTTTTCTATTAAAGTTGGCTCTACGCAGATACTTGACATCATCGCACTCATTCCTCGTGAGATATGATCTTCTACTCAACGCTACGCCTACCACGCTCGCTTTTCCGTGATGATGGTATCAAAAGGTGGTCGTAGTCTTCAATACTCGAGCCAACGTCCGCCAGATGTTGAGTTCTTTTTGAGTGAAGAAATATTTAAGGCTTTTTATGGTCCTAATATATCTCCACTTTCTCCCCATATAGATAAGGGCTCCATATCTTTAGCTAAAAACGATCGGCCGCTAACTCTAGATCATGAGTAGGATAATTCCTCTCATACTTTTGTTGTCGCGAGGCATAAAGCTATGACTTTCCCACGCTGCATATGAGAACACATCCCAACCCTTTGCTCAAGCATCATCAGAGATAACAAATCCATCCGAACCAGATGGTATTGTGTAACAAAAGCCAAATAAGTCTCCTCTTAAGCTCTTGAAACTCTTTCTCGATTCTTCGCTCCAAACGAAATTTTGTATCCTTCCGAAGTTACCGAAGTTAATGGAGAAGTGATTCGAGAAAACCTTCCACTAATCTCCGATAATAACCAAACTAAGCCCAAAAACTACGTGATTTTCGGCCACCGATTTTATTGTTCTAACTTCAGATTGCTTCAATCTTCACGATCAACAGATACTCCATGTTTCGACACCACGCGCCCAAGAAATGCTACTCTCGCCGTAACTCGATTTCTTCAATTTGGCATATAGTTGGTTTTCACGGTTTTCGAGTACCAAATTTTCAAATGGGTGCTCATGATCTTCACGACTTTTGGAATATATGAGGATGTCATCAATAAAGACAACAATAAATCGATCCAAATATTCCTCGAATACTGGCTCATCATATCCATGAAAGCCGCAGAGCATTAGTTAGTCCGAAAGACATGACTAAGAATTCATAATGCCCATACCGAAGTTCTCAAGGCGCCTTTGAATATCCTCGCCTAATCTTCACCGATGATATCCGTAACTAAGATCGATTTTGAAAAGAATTGTGCCCTCAGAATCGGGTCAAACAAGTCATCAATACGAGGTAGAGGATACCTATTCTCGATGGTGACATGGTTCAATTCCCGATAGTCAATAAAGTCGATACTCCCCGCTTTCTTCTTTACTTAATAAAACAGAGCACCCCAAGGAGATGTACTAGATTTAATGAAACCGATGTCCAACAATTCTCGTAGTTGGACCTTTAACTCCTCAAGTTCAATAGAGCCATTCGATATGGGGTTTTAGAAATGGGCTTGTACCAAAGTTCAAGATCAATAAAGAATTCAACTTCACGCTCGGGGTAGACCGGAAGTTCTTCAGAAATACGCCAGAAAGTCAATAACAACAGAATATTATTCAAATTTGATTTGTCTTTATTCAAATCCATAACATGGGCTAAGAAAGCTGACATCCGCTTTTCAATAAACTAATAGCTTTTATGATTAGATATGATGTTGATTGATTTTAATGGTTTAGTCATTGAATTGCATAACAAAGTCAAGTTAGAATATGAAAACTAACAACCTTCATTTAAAACAATCAATTTTGGCATGATGAGTAGTTAACCAATCAATCCCTAAAATCACATCAAAAGCAAGTATCTTTAAAGAGATAAGGTCAATGTGTAAGGTGATGGTGCCAACTTGAATCAAACAAGATTTATAAAAAAGTGGATGATGAAAGTTTCTCCTAACTGAGTTTCCACAGACAGTCAAAGTCTAATTTCTCCTGAGTCAAGTTTTAAACGCTGAGCACATGCAGGAGAGATAAATGAATGGGTAAAGCACCGTGATCAAGTAAGGTATAAACTGCAAGAATTTATAAATAGCTTACCCGTGATCACCTCGCTTGGGTTTCTCGATTTTGACCAACCACAACAAACGCTTCTTCCCTAATCGCTGACTTTGATTTTTCTCGGGATACTTTTTCGAGTCACCGTCTCCTCTTGAACTAGGTTTCGCCATCGCATAATTCGAGCTTATATGTCCTTCCTTTCCACAATTATAGCATACCTTGAATCGTCAGGGCGCTTGATCGATATGTCCTCTTTTTCCCAGATTTATAAAGATACGACCGGTGGTCGTTTCTCCTCCCTTAGAAACCAACTTGCCACTTTGCAGATCGCTGCCTTCATACGGTCGTTGTTAAATCTCTTTTTAAAATCTCCTCCCGACTCGCTTCTTCTATTTTCACGGCTATGATTACCACCAGAGTGGTTACCATTTTTGTCCGTCTGCTTTTCTCCGCCAAGTTATCATTATTCGCTGATCGCTATCTCCGCACGATCCTCGTTATGGTCCCTCTGTTGAATATACTATACTCAAGTTATCTCGCTTTCTAATAATTGAGTTCATTAATAACATCCAATCAGAGAGAAAATTTACGAGAAATGAGATATTATCGTACGCCGGTTTCAAACCTCTCGTAAACATCCGCCATTATACGCTCCTCATTCTCCACCAAATGAGGTGCAAAACTCGGATAACTCGCAAACTTTGCCTCGCATCGAGACACCGCCATGTTGTTTTGTTCCAATGATGAACTCCACTTCCTTCATACGATTTAACACTTTCAGAAAGTATTTGTCATTAAATAGTTTCAAAACGCCTCCCAAGATACGCCGAAGCATGTACTGGACGGGTACGCTTCACGCATCTCTCACCAAGAGTCCGCTTTCGCCATTTTAACATAAAGGTGGCGAATGGAACCTTCGTTCTCCGCGCATCCCAAGACATCGAATATCTGTAATTTTTCGACCCATGTTTCCGCCATGATCGGATCTCGCTTTCCCTTAAATTCGTGGTCCCAACTTCGAATCGCCGTCGTGATAACCCGTGAATTGCTATCATTTCTCCTCAGATTTTGAACACGAAGTCTCTCCTCGTTCGATTTTGCATGAATCGCAAAAAGCTTCTAAACATCCCCTCGCTCATCATCTCGCTCAATGGTGTTGTTCACAGTGAGGAACATTGTCAAACTGCTGTACGCTCTCCTCGCTGGTGAGTACAGCGCTCCACTGGCCTCATTTCCATCATAATATTCTCAAACGACATTCTCAAACATCGCCATAAAACAAGGGTTAATTAAGGAAATCAATATATCACATAATATCCCTATATATCGAACCAACTAACAAATAAGCTTAGTAGACACACTAATCAAGGATTTACTCGCCTCCCTCCTAGTTCTATTCCCGATCTCCGCCAGAGATCATATCCCTAAGCTCGATACTAACCGCGACGCCCCCAAAATAGTATACATCACCCATTTCGAAAGTTACAATACACGGTATGTAAACAACTACAACTTTATTATTACAACAAGAAATCGTGAGTTTAAATACAAATATTATCTTCTAGATAATATCTATACTCAAATAAATCCTCATCACATTTATCGATACATTATTTTACAAAATGGTGAGGACTACTAAACAACTCTCTAGAACCTTCATTCCATACCTCCCGACTGCATCGCTATATTCTCGCCTCCCTAAGAAAAATGGAACAAAAGGAAAAAGGTGAGCTCAACTATTTCAAGAAAGAATATTACGACTAAGATAATATACAACAAATTATCGTTAGTCTTCAACAGGAAAAATCTAATGTAATACAATAGACAACAAATTTTAAATCAATATTCGCAATTGAAATAATAATTCATTGAAGAGTTAAGTAGAGAATGCAAACTACTATCTTCTATGTATGAATTTAAAAGTTCATCGCTCATCTTTTATCCCTCGTAATATCAATCAATATATATCCGAATCAAATATTCATCTTTGCACTACAGCCAAAGATATTCATCACTGGTCATGTTCATCTAAACACCTGCTCATCTTCAGCACTACAGCCAAAGATATTCTTCAAATCATTCATTTGCACCACAGCCAAAGATATTCCATAATATCATCATTTAAGACCAAGATGATGAAAAATATTTTTAAAGAAACGAATCCAAAGGAAACAAAATGACAAGGATTAAGGATTAAGGATTCAGATTTTGTTTTATCCACGCCCAAAAATACCTCAAAAATAATCATAGTGGTGTAAAATTCAAGAATGATCAAAACATGGATACAATCAAAGCAAGTATCCGCAATAGATATTTTGACTAAAAAGAAAATTTTCATTTTTCGATGAATAAGGCCAGATTCGAATAAAGTCAGATATCTTTGAATACGAATAAGATCAATACGAACGGAATAAGAATCTCCTACACCAAAAGTTCCAAATTTGATAAAACTTCAGATCAATATTTCAAACATAATGATATGAAGAAATAATATCATTACGAGAAAAAATAATATCCCTTACCTCGAAAAGATCAAGATTTTAAATTAAATAACCTGACATAAAGTATGACTTGAACTTTAATCAATAAGCAATACTCAAATTATACTCAAAATACTCACAAGAATACGCCGATAATATAGAGAGAGAAAACTTCAGCTCGTGTGATTTTCAATTCTAACCCAAGACCCTATTTATAGAAATCGCTAATAACAAAAAGTAAAATTTAATATAATATTAATATATATATATAAATTCTACGCACACAATCTATGATCTGAATTCAGCCATGCTTGATAACAAATAAGTCTACCAAACAAATCAAAAACGTTTTTATTATTTAAAATAATTAAAACTTCCAAAATCAATTATTTCTGAATTTTTAACATCAATAATTCATAATAAATAGCCTTTTATCGTAAAAATTGAATCTCGTGAGTTTTTATAGGAAATTCAATTCTCTACAACTTTGCGTAAGAAAGTTTTTCCAAATTCCAAATGTAAATTGACCAAATCCACAAACCAAGCGATTTTACGTGCTATAATCAAATTTCAAATAATAAATGGGGTCCACCGACATATGTTTAATATGTTTTAAACATTTATTGCAACAAAAATACTCTTCCTCCTCAGATACTCATATATCCCACATTCGTTGTAAAAATATCACCATTATTATATTATTAAAATAATATATATTAAAATAAATTATTTTATCGTAAAAAGATAAAATTTCAATTTTCAACAATTGTCACATTAAAATTTTCTCCATCTATATCCACATAAAATCAATATTTTCCTCATCATATGAATCAATAATTAATTATTCACAAATAATATTATGTAATCACAATATCGACAAACTGTGCAGCTCCCAGAAAGAGGGGCTTTCCAATAAGAATTTCTCCTCATCATCAAGCAATTAGTGACCAAACCTCTCCTGTATGTAACTTTCTAGACATCGCCAATAATGTTATCTAATAATATTATTCAGATAATATGAATTATCGCTTCGATAATGAAAATATCGTGTAACGACAATTATCAAACAACAAAGAATATAAAATATCAACGCAAAGAATTATTAAATCAATAAAATATCGAATAAAGAATTATCAGAACCATTATCGAGTAGTGCCTTCACGTAAGAATCAATAATCGGGTGCAATACCGTGTGCTATCGTGTTTTAAACTAATTTAGTATTTTAATAAAGATAATCAGAATAACCAACGCCATATTTTTAACCAACTTATATTCGTCGCTTTCTTCATCCAATCGCTCAAGCATTAATATTCCACCCAAACGAATATTGAATATTTTATAACCACTTGCTTATTTTGAAATATTTAATATTACCCTAAATATCCACATTAATCACATCAACCCTTACTATTTCAAAATAATAAATAGAGAAAATATTCCATTAATAATAACCAAACTTAATATTTCCCTTGAGCAAATTTTTAAATTTATAATTAAAATGAATCAGATATTCGATTATCTTTTACAACCATCCATGCTTATTTTGAGAATTGCATATGCATTTTTGCGTCAACACGATTTTACGCCAGTGATGGTAACTATCCACATGAAGTCTAATCAAATCAACCCATTCACTATTTCTACGAGTCAATCGTTAAAATAATATTCACGGCTTGATATGAAAATGTTTGACTATTAATGGTTCGATCGCTGAATTCAATAACAAAGTTGCTTAGGAATATGAAAACTAACAACCTTACGTAAAGCAATCAATTTTGGCATGATGAGTAGTTAACCTTAAAATAACATCAAAAGCAAATATCTCTATAGAAATAAGGTTAACGGTAATGTGATAGTGTCAACTCAATCAAACAAGATTTCTAAACAACGGATGTAATGAAAGTTTCTCCCAATCTGAGTTCCATAAATAGGTCAAAGTCTAATCTCTCCGTAGTCAAGTTCAAACGCTGAGCGCAAGTAAAGAGAGATAAAAGAATGGGTAGAACTTGATTCAAAGAAGGTATAAACTTCGCAAGAATTTATAATTAACTAACCCGTGTTAACTTCGTCGTTCTCTCAGATTTGACCGGTCACGACAAACGCTTCTTCCGTGAATCGCTGACTTTGTTTTTCCAGATCCGCCTTTGGTGCCAATTGCTCACAATTTAGACTTGATTTCGCCACAGACAAAATTGAGCTATGTGATCTTCTTTTCCACAATTAAACATACCTTGGAAGGTTGTGGAATAGTTTGGACTTATATGTCCTCCTCTCCGTGATTTGTAGCATCTACCCAAGGCTACGTTTCTTCCCTAGAATTTGTTCATTATACGCCGATGCCTTCATGCCGACGCTCTTTCCGTCATTGTTAAATCTTCTTTTTAGATCGACATCTCTTTCCATTATATCAACGCTGGCCATAAGCGGCTTTTTTCGCCATGCATCACTCATTCTCACTGCTCGCTTATTTCTTCTTTCACTTTCGCATTCCAACTTTTATCATCTTATACTCGCCAAAGAGTGCTTCGCTCAAGCATCACATATCGGGTAATATAAGCTTGAATCGTTGCATCCTTTTGCTCCACGCCACGCGCCCGCAATTCTTTCAAATTCGCTTCTTCTAACTCATGAATACGATTTTGCAATTCTACATTTTGATCATAAAATACCTCTAATAAACTCTCTTCGTGTACCTCTTCTTCCTCTTCTTCCTCACTCTTAGACATGTTACCTCACCGCGACTATCTCCCGAGTGCAACTATCAATTCTTCACTCACCACACGGATATCTCTAATTCCTTCTTCACCGACATCACATTATCCTCGTTGGCGATTAGAGGTGTTCCACGATCTCATTCACTCCATTGTTAACGCTCTCAGCAGCCCATTCTTAAAACTATCATAAAACAAGGGTTAATTAAATAAATTAACAAATCACATAATACCCCTATATTATGCATCAACCAACAAATAAGCTAGGGTAGGAGACACACTAACAAGGATTTACTCGCCTCTCCCTCCTAGTTCTATTCCCGATCTCCGCCAGAGATCATATCCATAAGCTCGATACCAACTGTGACCCTCACGGTGCTTCAATCAACAAGACTCACAATGGTGGTTCTATCGGTTTACATAAACAAGTGAAACCAAGGCCCCCTACGAGAGAGTATCCCGGTGTATCCCCATAAGCATGGGAAGTCACCGACGAGAGGCTCGGGCTCTTTTTACTTACGGCTCGACATTAACCGTGACGCCCCCAAAATAGGTTCATTCCATCCAACCCATTTCGAAGTCGCCAAATACATGGTACGTAAATAACTACAACTTTATTATTACAACATATAAATCTGTGAGTTTAAATACGGATATTGCCATCTGTATAATATCCACACGCAAATAAATCCTCATCATAATTATCGATACATTATTTTACAAAATGGTGAGGACTACTAAACAACTCTCTCTAGAACCTTCATTCCATACCCCGACTAAGATCGCTACATTCTCGCCTCCCGAGAAGAAAAATGGGACAAAAGGAAAAGTGGTGAGCTCAACTAGCCCAAAGAAGAATATTATGACTAAGATAATATACAACTAATTATCGTTAGTCTTCAACATGGAAAAATCTAATAGAATACAATAGACAACCGTTTTAAATCAATCTTCACAATGAAATAATAATTCATTTAGAAGAGTTAAGAGAGAATGCAAACTACTATCTTCTATATATGAATTTAAAAGTCCATCGTCGATATTTTATCCTCGTAACACCAATCAATATATATCTAGAATCAAATATTCATCTTTGCACCATGTGCCAAAGATATTCATCACCGATCATGTTCATCTAAACACTGCTCATCTTTGTACTATGGGCCAAAGATATTAGTCAAGAGTCATGTTCATCTCAACACTGCTCATCTTCGTGACTACGGGCCAAAGATATTCATCAAGAAATCATTCATTGCAGACTACGTGCCAAAGATATTCAAGAATATCATCATTTAGGACCGAGGATGATGAAAATATTTCAAAGAAAAACGAATCCAAATGAAACAAAAGAACAAGTATTATGGATTCGTATTTTAAACAATCCAAGTTCAAAAATACTTCATAAATAATCATATCAAGTAAAATTCATGAATGATCAAAACATGGATACAATCAAAACTAGTATCCGTAATAGATATTTTGGACAAAAGAAGAAATTTTATTTTCGGTGAATAGTGCCATATTCGTGAATAGTGTCGAACGTGAATAAGAATCGTGAATAGAATCGACACCAAAAGATAGAAATTTCACAAAAAAAAAACATCTTCACGCTTATTTAATAAGACTCGTGAATAACTCGTGAATAAAGAATAAGTAACTCATGAATAAGAACTTCGACATAAAAAGTTCCAAATTTGATAAAAAGTTCCAACTAATATTTCAAAGATAATGATATTGAAGAAATAATATCATTTGAGAAAAATAACATCCCTTACCTCGAAAGACAAGATTTCTAATGAAACACCTGGATATAAAGCATGACGATTAACTTGCACCGTATAAGAACACTCAAAGTATACTCACAAGAATACGCTCAATATATCGAGAGAGAAATAGAGAAAACTTTAGTTTCTGTGTGATTTTCAATTCTAACCCAAAGACCCTATTTATAAGAAAATGCTTAGAACACCAAAGCAGTAAAATTGAATATAATATTAATATAATTATACAAATTTTCCTTAGCCCACCTTTTGGTCAAAAACACCAGCCACATGTGTTAAATGAGGTTCACAAACTCACCAAAAACGTTTTTCTCAAAATAATTAATTAAAACTCCTAAAATCAATTATTTCTAACTCCTAACTTCAATAATTCATAATAAATAGCCCTTTTATCAGAAAATTCAAATCACGCGAGTTTTTATAGGAAATTAAATTCTCTACAACTTTGCAGTAAGAAAGTTTTCCAAATTCCAAACAGAACTTGACCGAAATCCACAAATGGTCGATTTTACGCCTATAATCAATTTTTCACAAGAAATGGGTCCACCAACACACAAAATATGTGTTAAAAATTTAATGCCACAAAATACTCTTCCTCCTCATATACTCATATATCCCACATTCATTATAAAATATCACTGCTAATATATTATTAAAATAATATATTTAAATGAATTATTTTATTGTAAAAAGATAAAATATTAATTTTCAACAATTGTCACATTAAAATTTTCTCCATCTATATCCACATAAAATCAATATTTTCTCATCATATAAATCAATAATTAATTATTCACAAATAATATTACAGAATCACAAAGATCGGGCAACTGTGCGCTCTCCTGAAAGAGGGCTTTCCAATAAGAATTCTCCTTACTCTACAAGCCAATAATTAGTGACCAAACCTCTCCTTAGATGTAACTTTCTAGACATTGCCAATAATGTTATCTAATAATATTATTCAGATAATATGAATTATTAGCCGATAATGAAAAATACTATGAATGACAATTATCAAACGACAAAGAATATAAAATATCAACGCAACAATTATTAAATCAATAAAAATCTTTGAAAGTAATTATCGTAACCATTATTCGAGTAAGGCCTTCTTGCGTAAGAATCAATAATTGGTGCAATACCGTGTTACTTGTGAGACCCTGATTTTATCAATAAAGATTTAAATTTTGTCGAAATAATTTTTAATATTATGGTGTGAATTTGAGATAATATTATAGTTATGGGTAGATTTATAAATTTTAAAAGTATGCAAGTGGTTATATTATATTCGATTGGTGGGAATATTAGGTTTAGCAGGGAATATTCGTACAACTACCAATCATTGGTGGACCTCAATAATGTAATTATTATCATTGATCGAGAAAACGACAAAAATATTTTATTAAAATAATAAATGGAAGTTTTACCGTTGATACATTGTTGAACTACTCTAGGTAGTAAAAGTACGATGAATACGTGGTTGCATAAGAAAGACGCCAGTATTGATTATTGATGTTTATGTGAGAAGTCACTCGGTTTGATTCCATTATCATTCGATTAATAATATGAATTATTATAGCGATAATGACGCTTTTGTTTTATTCGTATTATTAACGTAATAAAATGCGAAACATCTTTTATATAAAATGTAATACTTTATTAAAGTTATTCTATAAATAGAATATATTATATTTTATTATGATAGTGTTGCATAGTGTTTTTTAAATAGTGTTGCGTAGTGTTTTGCATAGTAAAATGTTTTTATATAAATAGAATATATGATATTTTATTTAAAAGATTTTGCTTTAAATATGAATGGACTGTCACGATTAAAGTAAATCAACTGACCGCTCATGGATTAATTACTACGATTCTATTTTCCTATAAATGAAGCTCATTCCTTCATTATTTTCTTATTTAATTCAATCAAACTCTAGAGAGAAATTATGTAGAGAAGTTTAGAGAGAAAATCTATAGAGAGAGAAGAAGAAGAGTATTCGGTACTTCACTACTTTGATATCCAAATGTCTTTTACGGTAGTGGATATTATTTGTTGAATTCGTAAGTGGGTGTTATTCTTCTTATTCATGAAGAGAACTTACATTATTCCATTCATTATTATTTCGTTGGAATAACTTGTAAAAGTGGTATACCCTATACATAACTCGTATAATGCCAGATACCCTATACTTGGTGAAACTTTATATTATTCCATTCTTATTTATTCTATCGAATAACTCAGATCGTGGAATCCCTATACTTGGTGATCTTCTTCGTTATTCCATTCTTTATTATTCTCATTGGAATATCTCTGCTCGTGTGTTTTACTGGCGGGACTCGGTTCCATTGTTTATTATTCAAAGATTTATTATTCACTGGTTGATCATCCCGCTTGATCATGTGAATTTCAATTCGACACGGTTCCGTTATTATTATTTTGTTGGAATAACTCGTCATGCCAAGTACCGCATGCGTGGTGATTTCTTTTGTTATTCCATTCTTTATTATACCCGGTTAAGTTAAAACTTTGACTTCTATACTCCATGAAATTAGTAGAATATCCTCGATATTCGCTTCATCCAAAGATCTTTCATGGAAATATTCTTCCGATCATTCTTGAATTTTACTCTACAAAACAAGTATCTTGTTGACAATTTGGGACGTTATTAATTCTGGATAAAATAATTCTTGAACTTGTTTTATGAATTATTATGTCATCATCATCATCCTCACGATATATTATGTTATCTTTCGCTTACGTGATAGATGAACTTAGTATGATTACGACTGAGGATCATTCTAAGATAATCACGGCTTGTTATAAATGATGTGATAAAAGTCCTCGATTGGCTGTAATGTAGTGATGGATAGTTTTTGGTATGATTATGACCTGGGGTGATTTGGTATAGTAGTGACCATTGATAATTTGATGAAAATCCTTGACGAGTGGTATAGGGATGATTAGATGTGGTGGTTTATTTATTGCTAAGTCTTTACCGATGAAAAATTGATGAAAACCTTTTAAAACCTAAAAGATAGTAGATTTTATTCTCTACTGACTCTTTTTAATGGATTGCGATATTCCATTGCAGCTTAAACTGGTTGTTCATTGTATTTTATCGGTTTAACATCGTCAAGGCTAATGATAATTTATTCGCATTATCTTAGTCATAATATTTCTTCTTCGGGCTAGTTGAGCTCACCCCTTTCTTTCATTATTCTCTTGAGGAAATGAGAACATAGCATTGACGAAGTCTGGGAACGGAGTAATGGTCCGGGAGGATAGCATTAGTAGTGTGAGACCCCGATTTTATCAATAAAGATTTAAATTTTGTTGAAATAATTTTTTAATATTATGGTATGAATTTAAGATAATATTATAGTTGTGGGTAGTATTTATAAATTTTGCAAAAGTATGCAAGTGGTTATATTATATTCGATTGGTCTGGGAATATTCGGTTTAGCAGGAATATTCGCATAACTACTCAATCATTGGTGGACCCTACAAATGTAATTATTCATTTGATTAAGAAAACGACAAAAATATTTTATTGAAATAACGGCGGAAGTTTTACCGTGGTTACCGCTGTTAACTACTTTAGTAGTAAAGTATAAAGAATACGCGTGTGGTCGATAAAGAAGACACCTGTGATTGATTATCGATGCTTATGAGAAGTTACTCGGTTTGATTCCATTATCGATTAATAATAATATGAATTATTATAGCGATAATGACGCTTTTGTTTTATTCGTATTATTAACGTAATAAAATGTAAACATCTTTTTATATAAAATGTAATACTTTATTAAAGTTATTCTATAAATGTAATATATTATATTTTATTACGATAAGATTGCATAAGATTTTTGCATTTTTTATGTAGTGTTTCAGATAGTAAAATGTTTTATATAAATAGAATATATTATATTTTATTTAAAAGATTTTTCTTTAAATATGGACCGTCGATTAAAGTAAATCAATCTGACCTGCTCATGGATTAATTCTTATGCATTCTATTTTTCTATAAATAAGCTCATTCCTTCATTATTTTCTTTAATTCATTAAAAACTCTGAGAGAGAAATTATAGAGAAGCTTTATAGAGAGAAAGTTATGAAAGAAGAAGAGTATTCTCGCTACTTCACTACTTCTATATTAGCCTTTTACTTTTATTTGTTGTACCCGTAAGGGTGTTATTCTTCTATTCAGAGAGAACTTCGTTATTCCATTCATTATTATTCATTGAATAACTCGTAAAGTGGTGGTATACCCTATACATAACTCCGATACGCTGCAGATACCCTATACTTGGTGAAACTTTATGTTATTCCATCGCTTATTATTCATTGGAATAACTCAGTATATGCCATTTACCCTATACTTGGTGACATTCTTCTATTATTACATTGGAACATCCATGCTCATGTGTTTTACAGGACGGGTTCCATTTTTTATTATTCTGTTGGAACATCCTGCTGCAGGTGTTTTACACCGGACCGGTTCCGCCTTTATCATTCTCGTTGGAATATCCTATCATGTGTTTTACACCGGATCCGGGTTCCATCTTTATTATTCTGTTGAACATCCCGCGGTGTGAATTTCACACCGACCGGTTCCGTTATTATTATTCTCGCTGAATAACTCGCCTATGGCAAGTACCGCATGCATGGTGATTTCTTTTGTTATTCCATTCTTTATTATACCCAAATTGGTTAAAACTTTGACTTTATACTCCATGAAATTAGTAGAATATCCTCGATATTTGCGTTTTCATAAGATTCTTTCATGGAAATATTCTTCCGATCATTCTTGAATTTTACTCTACAAAACAAGATCTTGTTGACAATTTGACGTTATTAATTCCTCGGATAAAATAATTTTGAACTTGTTTTATTGAATTATTATGTCATTGTCATCATCCTCATGATATATTATGTTATCTTCGCTTACTACGCATAGATGAACTTAGTATGATTATGACGTGGATCATTTAAGATAATCATGGCTTGTTATAAATGATGTGATAAAAGTCCTCAAGTGGGCCTCAGTAATGCAAATAATGGATAGTTTTTGGTATGATTATGACCGAGGGTGATTCTAAGATAGTCAATGCACCATTGATAATTTGATGAAAATCCTCGATGTGGTAATACAGGGGATGATTAGATGTGGTGGTTTATTTATTGTCGAGTCTCAAATGATAAAAATTGATGAAAACCTTTAAACCTAAAAGATAGTAGACTTTATTTCTCTACTTGACTACGATAATGGATCGCTTATTCCGCCGCAGCTTAAACCGGTTGTCTTATTGTATTTTATCGGTTTAACATTGTTCAAGGCTAATGATAATTTATTCTCGCATTATCTTAGTCATAATATTTTATCGGGCTAGTTGAGCTCTCACCTTTCTTTCACCGTTTCTTCGTGAAATGAGAACATAATGGGACGCAGTCGGGGAACGAAGTAATGGTCGAGAGGATAAGATTAGTAGTCCTCACTATTTCGTGAAATAGTGTGATAATAGTTGTAATGAGGACTCCTTTTGAGTTTGTATAATATCTAGTAGACAATATTTGTATTCAAACTCACGCTTTATGTCGATTGTACCTACGCTTATATTAGTAAGTTGTATTTGAATTTATGTACCATGTAAGTGGCGACCCAAGATGGGTGACGATACCTAATTTTGGGGCGTCACGGTTGGTATCGAGCTTAGGATATGATCCCCGCTAAGATGTGAGAATAGTACTAGGAGGGAGACGGGAATTCTTCGCTAAGTATGACCTACCTAAATTTATTTGGTATTTAATTGGTCTCACGTGTGAGATATAGGATAATATGTGATATGTTAATTAACCCTTATTTTATGGCGTTATTTGAAAATGGCATCCGAGAATGTTGAGAATAAGAATGGAGCATGTGAGACTGCTGATTCTCCATGAATCAATAATCAGACAATGTACAACAGGATGGCGATAATCCTCCCGTAAACAACAACACCGATCAATCGACTAACGATTGATGACGTTTAAGAGGTTTTTAGAATTCATGCAACATCGCAGTAAAAGCGACTTCTGCCCAAAACGTAGGTGGAAACACGAAAAACTCTCAAGGTCACCGCTAAACAATTCAAGGAGTTGGGACCACCAAGTTTAAGGGAGAGCAAAACCACTTCCGCTAAGCATGGATAAAAGCATTACCAAGATATTTGATGTCTTGGGATGCCCGAGGAGCAAAAGGTTTCTTTTGCCACTTTTATGTCATGCGGAGAGAGGATGACATCTGGTGGGAATCCAGAAACGACTCAACTCGTCAGATCAAGATATCTTGGGAGAAGTTCCAGAGTCGTTCAACGACAAATACTTTCCCGAAAGTATTCGCCACATGAAGGAGGTGGAGTTTATCAAGTTGGAACAAAACAATATGACCGTGTCGCAATACGAGGCAAAGTTTGCATGAGTTATCACGATTTCATTCCCCACGGTGGATAATGAAGAGAGAATGACGCTAATGTTTTAAGAGGTTTGAAGCGAGAGATACGCCAACATCTTATTTTCATAAACCGTGTTTTTATTCAGATGTTGTAAATAGGGCTCGATTAGTGAGAGCGATAACGAGTCAATAACTAACTAAAAAGAGAGCAAATGCAAAATTATAATACCAAATGAGAGTAGTCATCAAGCGGGACAACAAGCGTGGAGGGAATCAATAAAGCGGATATGGTAACCACTTCGGTGGTTATCAGGCCAAAATAATAAGAATGGACATTTCAAGAAAAGAAGATTCAACAATGATGGAAAGACGTCAACACCAAAGACCGTTTCAAAGGAAGAAGAACGACCACCCATCATCGTATGCTTCAAATGCGAGGAGGGACACATCGGTCCGAATCGCGCCATGCCATTCCAAAGCATGTTATAATTGTGGAAGAGAAGGTCACTTAGCTCGATTTTGTCGCCATCAAGACAAATTCAACTAGGATGGAGGCACCAAAGTCGCCCTGCATAAACCAAAGCCGGTAGTTTAAGAGAGCGTTTTTTTTTCGTGACGAGGAACCTCGAATAAAATTATCACGGGTAAGTTAATCATAAGCTCATGAAGTCTATACCCGTGTTAGATACTAGTTCTACCCACTCTTTTATTTCACCTAGTTGCGTTCAACGTTTAAATTTGACTCAGGAGAAGTTAGACTTTGACTTATTGGTTGAAACTTCGATAGTAGGAGCCTTCATACCGCTTACTATTTTTAAATCTTGTTTGATTCAAATAAACACTTTCACGCGTTACATCGTCGATCTTATCTTTTTGAAAATACTTGCCTTTGATGTAATTTTAGGAATCAATTGGTTAACTACTCATTATGCTTTTCGTAAGGTTGTTAGCTTTTATTTTCATAACCAACCTTTATATACTAATTCAAAGTAACCAAACCCTAAAATTAATCATCATTATATCAAGCCATAAGTAAAGAGCCCCGAACCTTTCGTTGTTGACTTCCTTGTGTGGAATGCAATGAAGCCAGCATTTTCTCGTAGGCAACATCGTGAATGAAGATGGCAAGTTGATAGGTATCATTGTGAGGTGCTATCCAGGTTAAGGGATAGAAGTCACAGTTGGTATCAATGTGACGTACTATCCAAGTCTTGAATGAGAGTCACAGTTTTGAATGATATTTCTATCATTAATAAATTTCTTGACGTATTCTTGAAGATTTCTTAGCCTACCCCTAGAGCGTGAAATCGAATTTTGTATTGAATTCAAAGACAAAAACCCATTTCTTAAACCTCAAATATTTCTTCAACTAAATGATCAGCGATTTACGTGGTTTATGATGAAAGTCATAATAAAAGCATTGGAATAATGAAAATCATGGGTATATGAAGTATTAGTAAGTTTTATGATGAGTTATGTTGGTTAGTATGTGAAAACATGAAAGTTTCTTAGAAATCACAAAGAGTTGAAAATCGATTTTGGTGAAAACGTAATATGAAATTCAATTGACCATATCTCCTATTATATTTTGAATTTTGAATGTGGTCAAGTCCTAGAGTTAGATCTATGAGTTACCTAACTAATCCAAGTGGAATTACTGGAAAAGGTGTTGTAGATTTTGTGTGGACTGATTTTAGCAAAGGAGTGCAAAGCTGCAAAAAATGAAAAGTTGCTTCTGCCATGATTTTAGAGGGGCTGTTTCGGCCACTTAAATTATGAGAAAACTTCTGGCCTTTTAGGACATGAAGGTATATGGTATAAAGTACCTCCTGTCCAAAAATGAGCTCATTCTAACTTAAAATGAGCAAGTTATGACTATTTCAATATTTAGGTTTTTCCGACGAAAATGCTATAACCGGAGTTCTATAACTCCGATGACCATGAAATTTAAACTAGAAGCTCACGTTAACATGTGTAAGGTCCTGCCAAGATTTGGGAATTTTTGGAGTTAAACTTGAGGTAGCTAATTTCTTAAGGAATTAATTAGAAATTAATTTTGAAAAATATTAATTGAATTTTAAAAATTTTGAGAAAAATATATTTTCATTATGGGACTATATTATGCTAAATTTCAGAAAAGAAATATTTTTGGGACTAATTTGGTATTTTCATGAAAATAGTTTAGTTACTAACATATGAGTTAAATATGTTATGTGAAGTAACAAAATTGAAAATAGGATTTTGCTACTAAAGAATCCTATATGTAGTATATATGCATATTTTTTTGATGAGAGATTTGATAATTGGTGATGATATCTTATGAGTATGGCATTTTTGAATGATTAAATGCATTATATGGTAAAAGCGTAAACAATTGAGATAAATTATTTATAAATTTAAGAAGTGATTAAAATATTGTTATAATATTAATGATATTAGATTATGAGATTATTAAGTGATTGATAACATGAGGATATTCTTGAATCTCGGATAAATTATATTATAAATGTTTAATATTTATCCTTTATCTCATTTGATTGATTCTTTATATCATTATCCTCACGTTTATATTACGTTGAAAGTCATCTCGTGGGCTGTGTAGTAAGCATAGATGAACTTGGTATGATTATGACCGTGGATTGTTTCGGTATAATCATAACCGTAATTGAAAAACACGATTATCTTTGGTCAGTAGTGCATGGATAATTTGTGGTCGTGATACTAATGAATACACGATTATCTTTCGTCAGTAGTGCATGGATAATTTGTGGTCGTGATCTTAATGAATACACGATTATCTTTGGTAGTAGTGCATGGATAATTTGTGGTCGTGATACTAATGAATACACGATTATCTTTGGTCGTAGGTATGGATAATTTATGGTCGTGATCTTAATGAATACACGATTATCTTTCGTAGTAGTGTATGGATAATTTGTGGTCGTGATACTAATGAATACACGATTATCTTTTGGGTCCGTAGGTATGGATAATTGTGGTCGTGATACTAATGAATACACGATTATCTTTGGTAGTAGTGCATGGATAATTTGTGATCGTGATACTAATGAATACACGATTATCTTTCGTAGTAGTCATGGATAATTCGTGTGTGGTGGATCTACTAATGAATATCCTCGGCCGTAGATGCGTGGATGATTCGATGATATGGATTAATTATCGAAATTTGAGTCTCAAAGAATGAAATATTAATTCATGGATGTGGTAAAAGTCATCTTTGGTCAGTAGTGCATTGATAGACTTGGTATGATTATGACCACGGATTATTCTAGATAATCATGATAGTAATTGAAAACACGAATATCCTTAGCCAAGAAGGTATGGATAATTCATGGTGGTCGGATACTATTAATTTGAGTCTCAAAGATTATTGGTTTTATTGGTTGTATATCTTTGCTTTAGAAAGTGTAAAAGATGAATTGTTTAAATATCTTTGGCGGATTGCGAAGATGAATTTAATATTTTTAATGATAAAGGTATTCAAGGTATCCTCACCTCTTTATCATACCAGTAACGCACTCCTAATTTCGAGGCTTAAATTCCATATGGAGGGAGATTGTGAGACCCCAGATTTTATCAATAAAGATTTAAATTTTGTCGAAATAATTTTTAATATTATGGTGTGAATTTGAGATAATATTATAGTTATGGGTAGTATTTATAAATTTTGCAAAGTATGCAAGTGGTTATATTATATTCGATTGGTGGGGAATATTCTTGGTTTAGCGAGGAATATTCGCATAACTACTCAATCATTGGTGGACCTCACAATGTAATTATTCATCGGATTGAGAAAACGACAAAAATATTTTATTAAAATAACGTGGAAGTTTTACCTGATATCTTTGAACTACTACTCAGTAGTAAAAGTACGAAGAATACGTGTGGTTGCATAAGAAGACGCCAGTATTGATTATCGATGTTTATGTGAGAAGTCACACCGGTTTGATTCCATTATCACGATTAATAATATGAATTATTATAATGATAATGACGCTTTTGTTTTATTCAGATTATTAACGTAATAAAAAAAACATCTTTTATATAAAAATGAATACTTTATTAAAGTTATTCTATAAATAGAATATATTATATTTTATTATGCATAGTGTTTTGCCAGATAGTGTTGCATAAGTGTTTGCATAGTAAAATATTTTTATATAAATAGAATATATGATATTTTATTTAAAAGATTTTGCTTTTAAATATGGACCGTCGATTAAAGTAAATCAACTGGAATTAAAGTTCATGGATTAATTACTATGCATTCTATTTTCCTATAAATAAGCTCATTCCTTCATTATTTTCTTACTTAATTCATTCAAACTCTAGAGAGAGAAATTATAGAGAGAAGTTTATAGAGAGAAAATCTATAGAGAAAGAAGAAGAGTATTCGGTACTTCACTACTTTGATATCCAAAGTGTCTTTTACGGTAAGTGGGTATTATTTGTTGTACCGTAAAGTGGTGTTATTCTTTCTTATTCATGAAGAGAACTTACATTATTCCATTCATTATTATTACATTGGAATAACTCGTAAAAGTGGCATACCCTATACATAACTCGTGATACGCAGATACCTATACTTGGTGAAATCCTTATATTATTCCATTCTTATTTATTCTCATTGAATAACTCTCGTATCTGGAATCCCCTATACTTGGTGATCTTCTTTCATTATTCCATTCTTTATTATTCATTGGAATATCACATGCATCGTGTGTTTACATAGGAATTGGTTCCATTGTTTATTATTCGCATTTATTATTACATTTGGAATATCTCATCGTATGTTTTACAGGACTCGGTTCCATTGTTTATTATTCAGCATTTATTATTTTGTTGGATCATCCCGCTTGTGTGAATTTCATTGACCGGTTACGTTATTATTATTCTATTGGAATAACATGTCTACATGCAAATCACCGCATGCATGGTGATTTCTTTTGTTATTCCATTCTTTATTATACCCGATTGGTTAAAACTTTGACTTCTATACTCCATGAAATTAGTAGAATATCTTGGATATTTCGTTTCATCCAAGATCTTTTCATGGAAATATTCTTCGATTATTCTTGAATTTTACTCTACAAAAACGAAGATCGTCGACAATTTGGACGTTAATAATTCTCGGATTAAATAATTCTTGAACTTGTTTTATTGAATTATTATGTCATTGTCATCATTCTCATGTTATCTTATGTTATCTTTGGCTTACGTGCATAGATGAACTTAGTATGATTATGACCAGGGATCATTCGGTATAATCATGGCTTGATATAAATGATGTGACAAAAGTCCTCGGTGCATTGTAATGCGTTGATGGATAGTTTTTGGTATGATTATGAATGGGGTGATTCTAAGTATAGTCATGACCATTGATAATTTGATGAAAATCTTGGATCGTGGGAGTACGGTGATGATTAGATGTGGTGGTTTATTTATTAAGTCGAGTCTCGTGATAAAAATTTATGAAAACCTTTAAAACCTAAAAGATAGTAGACTTTATTTTCTACTTGACTCTTTTAATGGATTGCATATTCACGCAGATTAAACCTGGTTGTTTATTGTATTTTATCGGTTTTAAATTTGTTGAAGGCTAATGATAATTTATTTTGCATTATCTTAGTCATAATATTTTCATGGGCTAGTTGAGCTCACCTTTCTTTCACCGCATTTCTCAGGAAATGAGAATATAGCCGGGACAGTCGGAAAAGAGTGATGGTCCCCGAAGATAGCATTAGTAGTCCTCACTATTCATTAAATAGTGTGACAATAAATGTAATGAGGACTCCTTGAGTATGGATATTGTCTAAATGACAATATTCTATTAGAACTCTCGGTTTATGTATTGTCGATATGTTACCTGACGGATGTATAATTAAGTTTGTATTTGAATTTATGTACCATGTAAGTGGCGACCCAAGATGGGTGATGTATACCTAATTTTGGGGGCGTCACACAACATATTATCACTATACTCTCAATAGATAAATCAAATTACCAAATAAACTTAGGTAGGTCATACTAGCGAAAGAATTCCCCGTCTCTCCCCTCCTAATTCTAGTCTCACATCATAGTCAGGGATCATATCCCTAAGCTTTGATACCAACCGCGACGCCCAAAATTAGGTATCGTCACCCATCTTGGGTCACCACTTACATGGTATATAAATTCAAATACAACTTAATAATACAACCGTATCGTGTACAATACGACAAAACATAAATCGTGAGTTTGAATACAAATATTGTCTACTAGAGATTATACAAACTCAAAAGGAGTCCTTATTACAATTATTATTACACTATTTCACGCGAATAGTGAGGACTACTAATGTTATCATCGTAAATCACTCCGGTTCCCCCAAACTAGTCCTCGCCACGTTCTCATTTCTGAAGAGAACAATAAAAGTAAAAGGGTGAGCTCAACTAGCCCAAGTGGGAAATATTATGACTAAGATAATGCGAGAATATATTATCGTTAGCCTTCAATTGTGTTAAAGCGATACTGATATAACAACCACCAAGTTTAAGCTGCGCATGGAACAAACAATCCATTAAAAGAGTCAAGTAGAGAATAAAATCTACTATCTTTTATGATTTAGAAGGTTTTCATCACTTTTAGCTGTTGGGACTCGACTTTTAATAAATAATCCACATCATCGAATCACCCTCGCACTACTACGGGCCAAGGATATTCTTTAGTATCACAACCACAATTATCCACGCACTACGGGCCAACAATATTTATGTATTCAATAATGGTCAGTGATCATACAACAACTCGTCCATCAATGCACTACGTCATTGATGAGGACTTTTTTCCACATCATTTGTAACATTACGGCCATGATTACATCGAATAATCACTGGTCATAATCATATCAAGTCCATCTATGCTTTATAGGCCATGAGATGATTTTCAATAAAATATAAACATGAGGATGATGACAATGATATAAGAATTCAATAAAACAAGTTCAAGAATTAATTTATCCAAGAACTAATAACGTCAAATTGTCAACACGACATCTTTGTTTTGTAGAGTAAAATTCAAGAATGCTCGGAAGAATATTTCCATGAAAAGATCTTTGGATGAAACGCAAATATCGAGGATATTCCACTAATTTCATTGAGTATAGAAGTCAAAACTTTAACGAATCGAGTATAATAAGGAATGGAATAACAAAAGAAATCACGGACATCGCGATAGGCGAAATGCAGGCGAGTTATTCCAATGGAATAATAAATAACGGAATCAGTCCCAAAGAAACGCATGCATGTGAGGATATTCCAACGAGAAAAATAAAGAGCGGAATCGGTCCGGCGTAAAACGCATGTGACGAGGATATTCCAATGAGAATAATAAAAGGCGGAATCGGTCCAGGCGTAAATGCATGAATATGATATTCCAATGAATAATAAAGACGAAACCAAGTCCGTAGTAGAACGCATGCAGAACGAGATGTTCCAATGTAATAATAAAGGCGGAATCGGTCCCGTGAGAACGCATGCAGACGGATATTCCAAATAATAATAAAGGCAGAGAATCGAGTCCCGCATAACGTCATGCATGTGAGCGAGGATGTTCTAACAGAATGATAAAGAATGGAACAATGAAGAATTTCGCGTATATACAAAGGTTATTCCAATGAATAATAAAGAATGGAATAATGAAGTTCTCTTCATAGATAAGAAAGAAATAATACTCCCTACAAGTACAACAAATAATATTCCTACCTTGGAAAAAGCGGATATTTGGAATAGTGAGTAGCAGATTTCTTTTCTTCTCTCTATAATTTCTCTTTATAATAATCGCTTCTAAAGATTTTGTGAATTGGTGAGAAATGAAGGAAGAATGAGCTTCTATTTATAGAAAAATATAGTTTCGATAATTGCACGTTTTGGGGCTCGAAAATTACAGTATAATACCTCCAACTTTTCTTTCATTTATAATTTAGTCTTGCAAGTATTATCAATCTTGCACCAACTCCCCTAATAGTAAATAATGTGAATTAATAGTTCAATCATGTGAATCAATAGTATAATCATGTGAAAAATACGAATTTCAGTATAGTACCTCCATCTATACCTCCATTTTTAATTTAGTCATGCAAGTATTATCAATCTTGCACCAACTCCCCTAATAGTAAATAATGTGATTCAATAGTACACATATGTGAACAAATAGTTATATAAGCAAGTGAATTAGTAGCAATTAATTGCTTATTTATCTGATAAATTACCCGATTATCAATATAACCCCTAGACATCAATTATCATTGGAATAAATGTCGATTTTCACTAACACAAACAATTCCAACATAATGAAACTATTTTTATCAAAAATATAAATTTTGAAATTTTGAAGTTTGACTTTTTCCGAAAAAGTCAACTGTTGACTTTTTGACCAAATAGTGAATCCGGGAAATTTTGTGTTTATAGACTACTTTTACTAATTTCGTCATTAGGACTCAAATATCACGTCAAGCGTCTCAAATTCAACTCCGAACAACATTCATTATTAATATTATAACTCCTGATATTTATCAACCGAAGTCGTTCCTTAAAAGAGGGGATTTCGATAAGGATTTCTCCCTATATAGCGTATGATTAGGTGACCAAACCTCTCCTCGATGCGAACTTCTAGACATTGTAAATATTACAATTTATAATATGAATAACTTTGTCGTCTCAAGTATTGATTTAATAAAATAACATTTTATGCGAGATGATCTTGTGACAATAATTGAATCGATAATATGATAGATATGATGCGTGAATTATTGTAGCAATAATCGAAAGTATAAGCGAGTGACTTCTCACGTGGCATCGATAATCAATCTGAGTGTGCTCTTATCTGACCACGCGTATTCATTGTACTCTTTAACACTTAGGGTGTTTCAACAATTAACGGTAAAACTTCCATAGATTATTTTCATAAAAGTATTTTTGTCGTTTTCTCAATCAAATGATAATTTTTTTTGTGGGGTCCACCAATGATTGTGTCGTTATGCGAATATTCCCGTTAAAACGAATATTCCCGACCAATCGAATATTATATAACAACTTGCGTACTTTTGCAAAATTTATAAATATTACCCATAACTATAACATTATATCAAATCCACACCATAATATTAAAAAATATATTTGAAAAAATTTAATCTTTATTCAAAAATCGGGGTCTCACAATCTTTATTACATCTTGCATAATTATAAATAATATAATTATATATCTTCAAGATAATTATATATTTATTATATTTATTTTAATATATTAATATTAAAAATAATATTAATATTTATATATTTATAATATAATTATATATCTTGCATAATTATATTTATTTTATATTAATAATATTTATTTTTAACATTATATAAAGATGTAATAATTATGCATGATGTAATATAATTATAACTATGCAAGATGTAATAATTATATAATTATATAAAGATGTAATATAATTATATTTATTTTATATTAATAATATTTACATCTTTATTACATCTTGCATAATTATATAAATATGTAATATAATTATATTTACTTTTATATTAATAATATTTATTTTTAACATTATATTTGTAAGTCAAAATAAATTTTGTGCAATCTCTTTATATTTGATTAAAAAGTGATAAAGCATGAATGTGTTAAAAAAAAAAGAAAGAATAGTAGATAACAACTTGTATCTACCAAAAATTTTTAAATATTTTAATATTTTAATATTTTGTGCAATCTCTTTATATTTGATTAAAAGCGATAAAGCATCAATGCGTAAAAAAGTAAGTAGTATAACTGACTTATTTAACTTAGGAATATTTAATATTAAATATTTATTTTGTTTAACTATACCGTAATATGTTAAAATGTGGGCCCCTCTTATTTAAATAGAAACCGGTGATTGAGCTTGTCACACGCTTGGTATTAATATATTCCAATCTCAACTTTCCAATAAATTGATCAAGCGGTCAAAAAGGAGTGTTCAGATTCTCATAAAGAACCGGACGCTGTGAAAGGGATCCTATATATATATATATATATATATATATATATATATATATTAGTAGTCATATATAACAGATATTTGCACGAGTACTCCAGCAAAATTGAATTGTACATGTGGAGATGAAAATTGGATATGAATGTATTTGAATTTCAGTTGATTGTATTTTGACTCTCAACGGTGAATAAAAATATAAATAAGTGAAGTTCAAATACACTCGTTCAATTTTCATATCTACCTAGAATAGCTCGGAAAGATTATGTACCTAGTCAGTATTACAACTCCTATACACAGTAAATAAAGTACTCTCAACAGATCTCCAATCTAATTTAGTTAATTTACTGTTTGCACTAATAAATTAATACATGTATGATGCATATAGTATAAATAAATGTAACCGTACGTATGTTTTCAGTATCCCCTGTGAATTCGCTGTAATTTGATTTATAAACTTTTCTACTAAATCACGGTCAACAGATTAAATCAAATAAATAATGAATTGAAACGTTGTCGTAACATACAGGTCAATTTATGACGTTAATCTTTAGTTGATTAGTAATACAAAGTTTCCACTGGTTCATTAAATTTTGACTAAATTTAAATAATTAAAGAGGTTATTTTCATTGTAAGGTACTGCATCTCATTTTGTTCGCTTAACTACTCATGTAGTTACTGTCAAACATATTTATGTAATAATTTATGTATTTATTATGAATTAAAAATAGATATACAGTATTTTATTATTAAAAGTCAATACAAGATATTTTATTATAATTTATGTAGTTATTATTGAATGATATATAATTTTATTATTATTCAGTGGAGACAATGTTTAGCCTTTGTCTCGTATATCACTCCTTCACCCATCGGCCCACGATGGAATTATTGCTTAATCGATGATCATCGACGCCGCTTACGCCTTGATTTAGATTCGTAAGAGAATGGCTTTTTGTGGAAGGTTTGGTTGTTGAGGCGAATGAAGAAATATTTGTTGTTGCTACGTTCGGTGGGCGCCTCTTTAAATGGACTTCAATCTTAATTTATGTTGCCATTTAATGTTCACGATGAAGCTTGATTCGTAAGTAGATTGGGCCTATTGGTCTTATATTAATTCCTTTGTCGATGCGTTACGTAGTTTCCTAGTAAACCTCATTAATAATAACTAAAGCGTGATGAATGTCATCCGTGATATTTCTCTATCGGGCCAGAACGGATTGGGTCTTATATTCAGTGATTAGTCCATTGGGTCTTACGTTATTAGGTGTTGACGATTATTGGATCTAATACTTATTATTTATGTTCTTTATTATCTCAGCCCAATATCAGATACGTCAATGGGTCGGCCCATCATATATTTAAATATCTACTGATTTGATGTAATGATGATGAAAAGCATACGATGATTGACTAGTAGAAGCTTTTGCCGTGATTAATGTGGATGTGATCATAACCCTAGAATTGACGGTGGAAATAAATTACCAAAAAGCAAGCTGGATAAACTATATGCGATCGGTGGAACCCATCGGATAAAAGGGTGTGTAATAAAGTAGTGGGTAAAATTGTAAAGAATTGAGAAAAGAAAGTATAACGAGGAAGTCTTCACCAAGTGCCTCATACACTTCTTCATTCATGTCAGCATATCACACAAAAATTATTTTTCTCTCAAGACACTCGAGACATTATATTCCTCCATTGTTTAACTTCAGAAACACTTATACTCGACTCTCACGCTTGTCACATATCCCTAGACAACCGCCAAGCTTGTGGTGTTTATCGTGTAATGAGCAGTCGATCGCGTCTTTACGGATCGGACGTATGCAAAAATAGATGTCAAAAAGTTTGATCGGTTCAGTATTATTATTAAAAGTCGATAATAATCATCTGATTAATTCACGTCTATTATTATTTGTAGTGGATGACGGCTGTATCTCTATCGTTCATTTATGTATTTTTGTTTTTTCCCCGATATTTTCAAGTAAAAATAGTAAGTTGGGTTCACTCTCACGTAACACATTTTTTTTGTGAAATTAACATTTTTACTTATAAAAATACTAATTCTCTAAAAGAATTGATATTTCTCCTATAAAGGCAAGCAACTTGGCCTTCATCGAAATCCATGATTCTATTTTAGCAAAAAAAAAAAAAATCCATGATTCTATCTTGTTCATTCGATGTGGGTCAATCTGAATAAGTTGAATGAAATAGAAGTTGAATAATTGTGTCATCTTAATTATTAATTTAATAATATAAAATATTATGCAGATGATACTGTAACAATAATTGAATCAATAATATGAGATACTATTCATCAACTACTGTGATAATTATTAAATGAAACTGAGTGACTTTTTTTGTATGCATCAATAATCAAAAATATCTTGAAAAAAAAAGCGCGTCTTCTTTATGCAATGCCACATTATGCGATATTCTTATATTTTATCATGGAGTTATTTCAACGGTTTAACGAAAGAAAAGCGTTACTTAGTTATTTTATAGAAATGTTATTTACATCACTTTTATATATCGGCAGTTATTAGTTATATGAGGTCTATTGTGTCGTCGTACAAATATTTTCGACAAAAAAATTAGTTCCCGACCAAACAAATAATTTATAACAACTTGCTTACTTTACAAAATTTACATATATCACCTATAACAATACCATTATATTAAATCACACCTTATTATTTAAAATAATAATTAGATAAAATTAAATTTTATTCAAAAAAAGTTGGGGTCTTACATATGTTATATGTGTGACTTTATGTTTCATAATAATAATTGTTTTAGCTTTATGAACATGAATTAAGAAAATTATTAAATAATTAAATTTTGTATGAAATTTTATCACTATCCTTTATGAAAAATTGAAAGCTACTAATACAAAAAAAAATTATTGAGACAATGAAAGAAGTTAAGAGTGATATAAAAAATAAATAATTTATTATTCTAAAAATTCTAAATGACAAATAAATTAAAACAAATTTATTATTTAAAAAGTCAATTATTATGTAATGGAGAGGAGTAACTATTATCTAGCTGACATGCTTACGTGGATAAGTGAATAAAAAACATATTTTTTATAATAATACTAAAAAAAAATCAGCTTTTAAAAGTTACGCCGTGATGATTTGGATTAATTTTGTAACATTTTATATAACAAGAGTGTACTCCGATAAATGAAATGAAAATACAAAAAATGATTCAGTGATGCTAATGTGACAATTTTTTTTAAATTTTGTATGTAACCCCAGTTTATTTCACTTCTACTTTTTACCTAGGGGCAAAACAGTCATTAAGTAGATCCACAGGTAGGCACAGAAATTGTAGAAACGGCCCATTCGCTGCCACTACCTGTTTGACGCTGACCACGCCACGTCAATACGCCTATCACTTTTTTCCACGTCACCCTCTCTCCCTCCCTTCCTTCTCTCCCCGCCTTATTCAACGGTCCAGATCATCTCACTCACTCTCAGATCGCCGGCTAATATTATGCATTCTAGACTCTTCGAATCGAGAGAGAGAGAGTTTATTAGAGTAGTTTAGGGAGAGAGGAGAGAGAAAGTAGAGAGAGAAAGAGAGGGAGAGAGTCTTATGTCTAACCATGGTTAGTTGTCTAACCAGGTTTCTCGCCTTACGTTCTTCACTGCCCACAGACCGGAGTTAATAACACATACACACTACTTAGAAATAGAGATAGAGAGAGAGAAAGGCTTAGAGTTAGAACTAAAGGAAGAAAACGGAGAGAACATTGAGGGATAGATATACTACTCCCATCGAATTCTAGCCGTTTCTTTTGTCTAATATCTGATTTGGACTGTTGATTTTGTTGAATCTTCTAAGTTCTAACCATTGTATCAGCGGCCTTGTTTCGTGAGAGAAAGCTCATTTTATCAGATCTAGCCATCTGGTGAGTTATTTAGTTTTGATTTTCAAAGTTTATCAACGTATTACTTTCTAATTTGGGTTTGAATTGATTGAAAATGGTTGCTAATTGGGGATTTATTATTGTTCGGTTTGAAGATCGAAAGTTCATATATTGATGATGGGTTATATGATTATTTGGATTTGGATTTGGATTTTTAAATGTTTTTGGGTTCTATTAGATACGCTTAAACAGCTTGTCCAGCTGATTTAACACTTTAGATATTTCATATTAGCTATATATTCTCTACCTACATTTCCTGATTATAACTTTGACGCGGATCTAAGCGTTTATACATTATAATGCTAAAAAATGCTAAAGTATTTATATTTTGATTAATAAGGTTTGGTAATATATTAAGCTCTATAGATAGTGGTCATCGGCTATATATTGTATTAAGTTATTAAAAGTTGAAGCTTGACGTTGGTATAGTAAATCTTTCACTAATTTGTGGTATACACATGAGATGTCAGCTGTTTGTGTCTGTTTTTTGATCCCACATCGGTTGTTGTTGTTGAGATTATGTATGGAAAGAGAATACAGCAATTTGAACTTAGACTGTTATATGTTGTCTGTAGAGAATGAACATAGATCATATACAATTTACAAAGTAGTGTAATTTGCTATGATGTTCTTGATGTCATTATTCCCTCAATGTTTGATATGGACACTTTTATTTCTTAATTTGGCCATTAGTTTTACGTTGTATTATGTTCGTGATTCAGTTCCTTTTCTTCCCCACAGATTTCAGTCTAGTGCTATACACATCATCCGATGGCTTTCTAGATGTAGGATCAAACTACTACAAACTCAAGTACCTCGGTGTTTTCTCACAGTGCTGATTAATGTTCGTTTGTGAAGCATACTTTTTAGTTCAATTGCATTCGGCTTCTGAGTTATTTGCTCTCTTGGGAGTGAGGAAGGTCCTTCCGCTGCCATCTCAGTTGCCGGCTGCAAGAACAAAAAGTTTCTCCCTTCCTTTCATGTCGCCTAATTTGGACAGCCCTGTTCAGACACAGATGGCAGTAGCAGTTTTTAGCAGCCCACTTGGTAGAGAGTACCACGGAAACAATAGGATGGAAGGGAAAAC
Source organism: Panax quinquefolius (assembly GCA_020205615.1). Taxonomy (NCBI): domain Eukaryota; kingdom Viridiplantae; phylum Streptophyta; class Magnoliopsida; order Apiales; family Araliaceae; genus Panax; species Panax quinquefolius. The sequence continues at coordinate 130,419,936 of CM035171.1, read as the reverse complement.
TGCTGGGACGAGACGTGTTTTTGTGCAGACTGAAAGTGGTTGTGTATTGGGGATGGACTTGGATCGGAGTGACAATGCGCATACAGTGAAGAGGAGGTTGCAGATTGCCCTTAATGTTCCAGTTGAGGAGAGCTCCTTGACATTTGGTGATATGGTCCTTAAGAATGACCTGAGCGCCATTCGAAAGGATTCTCCTCTTCTTCTAACACGAAACTTAATGCATAGAAGTTCGTCAACTCCTTGTCTCTCCCCTACTGGGAGAGATCTCCAACAGAGAGATCGGAGTGGTCCTATTGAGATCTTGGGGCATTCTAAAAGCTTTGTCAAGACAAAACAACTTGTCAAGGATGTTATCAAGGGGATGAAGATTGGGGTTGATCCGATTCCTGTTAATAGCGGTCTTGGAGGCGCATACTATTTTAGAAACAGTATAGGTGAGAGTGTTGCCATTGTGAAGCCAACTGATGAAGAACCTTTTGCACCAAATAACCCGAAAGGATTTGTGGGGAAAGCTCTTGGACAACCAGGCCTGAAGCGTTCTGTTCGGGTTGGGGAAACAGGGTTTAGAGAAGTTGCTGCTTATCTTCTTGATTGTGATAACTTTGCTAATGTACCACCCACTGCACTGGTGAAGATCACTCACTCAATCTTTAATGTCAATGACGGGGTTAATGGAAACAAGCCTCGAAGCAAGAAGCTCGTGAGCAAGATTGCATCCTTCCAACAGTTCATACCTCATGACTTTGACGCAAGTGACCATGGGACTTCAAGTTTCCCTGTTGCTGATGTGCATCGTATTGGGATATTAGATATTAGGATTTTAAACACGGACAGGCATGCAGGAAACCTTCTGGTCAGGAAACTTGATGGTGTTGGGAGATTTGGTCAAGTGGAACTCATTCCAATTGATCATGGCCTCTGCTTGCCAGAAACTTTGGAGGATCCATACTATGAATGGATCCATTGGCCCCAAGCTTCAATTCCATTTTCAGATGATGAACTAGAGTACATAAAAAAACTAGATCCAGCTCGGGACTCTGAGATGCTACGGAGTGAACTTCCCATGATTAGGGAGGCCTGCCTCCGAGTCTTAGTTCTCTGCACAATTTTCCTCAAGGAAGCTGCTGGTTTTGGCCTTTGCCTTGCCGAGATTGGTGAGATGATGAGTAGGGAATTTCGTGGTGGTGAAGAGGAACCTAGTGAGCTTGAGGTTGTGTGCATTGAAGCAAGGAGGCTAATGGCTGAGAGGGAGGTCTTAACCCCTAGGGCTGAAGCCGAAGATGACAGGTTTCAATTTGATATTGATTGTGAAGAAGCGGGTTTGACTTCACATCAGAAGAATTCCTGTTTCGATCCCCATCCCATTTTGGATTTGGAGGTGGTTTTGGTGGGCGTAATCCACTTTCCAAGCTAGAGGAAAGCATCGAGGAGGAGGAGGAAACTGAAGGAGAAGTAGAGAATAAGAGATCCATAGGACTTCCAGGCAGTGCAAAGTTACCCACTGTTTCCAAGCTATCCATGTCGCTCAAGAAGACCAGCTTAGACGAGAAGCTGAAATACCAGAAGTTTTCAGGAAGTAGGCCAGAATATGGATATCTTGCAAACTCATCATCTGGACACAAGAGTGCAGGTGAGCAGCTCCCTGTCAGTGTTAGCTTTGTTAAGTTTTCGGACATGAACGAGGAAGAATGGGCCCTGTTCTTAGAAATTTTCCAAGATCTGCTATACCCAGCATTCGGTGAGCGGAAGTCTGTGACACTTGGGCAGAGACAGAGGCAGAGACTTGGGACTTCGTGCCAGTTTTGAGATTGAGGTATAACTACTATATGTTGCTATAGGAATGACTGAAATAAAGACTGCAGACTTGTGGCAGTGAAGGGATTCTTAGGTTAGGGTTTGATTGCTTATGGGTTTTCTCCACTGAAGTTACACTACTGCAGTTGGGACTTTGGAGTAATAGCAGTAGGGAAAATGCTTGTAAATATACCTTGAAGGCAGCTCTTCTGATGAGTGAAAGGCTCAAGTAGATGTAGTATCTTTTTCTTATTTGACTTTCAATTTTTTCTTTCACTCCCCGTGTGGACTTGTTGGATAAAATAATTTGTAGAATGAAATCCTAAAAGAGAAAAAAAATGTTATGTATATAGTGAAATATATGATGCTTTCTTCTTGTATTGGAGTAGTAACATTTATTGGATTGGCCTTGAGTTGCAATGGTGTGACAAGTCTTGGATAGAAAAGTGATTTCAGGTGAAGTATGATGGCAGCCTACTTACGAGGACGCTATAACTGGTTGAAAGAATTGGTGGTTTTATCATGAATGATAAATGGAGTTCTTATTAGAAGAAGCTTATGCATCCTAGTAGGTCGCTGTGCTTGCTTGCTTGCCTACTCTTCTTTCAAGTCCTGATTTCAGAGAATAGGTGCTTGCATTTTTTTCCCCTGAACCAGGTGCTTTTTATTTTGGGGGGAAAAAGGGTGGACTGGACACCATAGCAGTGCTCTTTATTAAACTGCAATGGATAAAACATTGCAAGTTAATTTAAGAGTGGTGCAACATATATATGGTCAATAAAGAAAAAATGTGGGTAAGGCCAAGGGGTGGTTTTAAATATGATGGATATTATTTGTGAGAATGACACAAAAATTAACGAAGTCAATATCCAACTAATTGAAGATGAGCAAGCATATTGAGCGAGCTGTGAGGTTTGATGAAACTTCTCATCAGCCAGCCCAGGCCCATCTCTTTCAAACAGGTGATATATATATTTATATATATAAACTGATGACTTGATTTTGACTGGATTCAAAAATGGATAAATAACACCAAAAAGGGTAATTATATATATAGAAAGAAGTAGCTAGCTAGTTTGGATGGGGATGAGCCTAATCTCTGATTCTACTTTTTCTTGTTAGTATTAGTTTATATCCACTTGTTCTTGGTAGGGTCCTTTAAAATTAAGTTATTATATTTTACATGAGGAGGAGGAGTAAACAAAAATAAAAGGCAGTCATAAGTGGGAGCTGATTTGGTATGTGTTGAATGTGATGCGAGGAGGCCTGTTGGATTGGTTTGATCCGTCAGCAGAAAAAAACAAGAGTGTCTCAAAATTGGGGTGTCATAATGTGTTGGACTAAGGAATGTCATAATGAAATGGAGATCTTAATTCGAAAGTGAGAGAAGTTGGAACAAATACTGGGAGTGCACTACTTTTTATTTATTTGAAATGATTTTTATAATCCATAGATAATTACCCTCAGGCCTCAGCTAATTTAACTAATTACATGCTTACACATTGCTGCAAATGTGATATGTGAACAAATAGCATGCAGTTTGTTTTGTTATTAATTATGACTATATATACTCATAATTATCATCATCATCATCATTGTACAAGATTTTCATCCCAGGCCAGGCCAGGCTAGGCTAAATTTGAAAAGCTGCTGCACAATCCAAGCTTCTTAGTCCTCCTATATATATATATATAGCAGCAGCTCATGCAAAATCAAAAAACCCATTTGTTTTGTTTATAGATTACTAACTTTTCAAAAAAAGTAAATAATAAATAAATATATTATATATACTAGTAGCTAGCTAAAAACTAGTATATATTAGACATGTCTCCATGGTCTTTCTGCATGGCTTACACATTCAATAAACCTAAAACAATCAACAAGATGATCAATGGTCATTCCCGCAGCTTGCATGAATGAGTACACAATCACTGGTCCAACGAATCGAAACCCACGCTTCAACAAGTCCTTGCTAATGGCTTCTGCCTTTGGTGATCTCAGAGGAACATTTCTCGGGTATCTGAATCTGTTAACAATCGGTTTATAATCGACATAACCCCAGATATAGCCACTGAAAGATCCATATTCCTTCACAATCTACATTTATTAACGGTATCAATCAAAATCAAATAGTCTAGTGAATCCATGCACTTCTCAATTCGTTCATTCATAACGATCAAATAAATGAATAGACTTGCCTTTTGTATGCATTTGGCATTGTCTACAATGCACCTTACTCTGCTCTCTGCTAACATTATGGATTTGTTGGAGGATATTTCCATGATCTCTTTCTCTCCCATTTTGGCAATAGCAGTTGGATCAAATCCCTCAAAAGCTTCTCTATGTTATCATCCCAGAAAGACGATTAAACTTTTATATATATTCAAGTTTTTACTAGGGTGGAGATATATCTAGCAGAATATAAACTATATATTTTTACCTGAAAAGATCTTTCCTTTTTAGAATTTCAGTCCAGTTAAAATCCATCAGCATACCAGACATTGCAAGCAGCTCAAACAGTTTACTGTTAAATATATTATCAGTTTTTGTTGGACAATTAGAATAGTACTTTATGATCATTAACTTGATAAATTAAGAGCACTGGCTAGTAACTAACTTACTTGTCATCATATACTGGAATTCCCCAGCACTCATCATGAAATTGCACATACACTTTATCTGTTCGAAAATTCAATTAGTAGGAGAAATAAAAACAGCAATCATAGCAGTTGCTTAATTTAGATTGGTCAACTAACTAACTCATGGATATATAATTGTGCCAGTATTATCATTGATTCTAAGCACATAGTTGTTGCAACAACCATCTAGTAATGCATGATGACTAAGAAAAAAGTCCAGGGCTTTGCATTAATTATTAAGATTTATGTTGCTGAACTCCTGATAAGCAGATAGAGAAACCACCAACCAATTAAATAGCAATCTTCTTCTTCTTAATTCTTTGGGTATATTTGGTTATATAATCATTATTTCTTTAATTTTATTTTTATGTAATTACTAGCTAGGAGGAAATATATTTTGCATCTTAATTAATAGCTCAGACCCTTGGAATATCAATCTAATTTTTGGAAAGAAATACTATATAAATGACATAATCCTAAAGAATGACATATATTTCCTTGCATAGATAGGGACATTCAAAGATAAATACAAATACATATAAATGATCATAGTTTAGGTGATTAAAATCAATGTAATAAACTGATCGAGCACATACTACACTAAACAGAATAGATACATTATAATAAACTGAAGCTTACCACTATTTGCTGTAATCCAGTTACACCTGTTGAGGCCTTCATCACTGGGACTGATCATACTTAGTTTTTGCATGTATTTAGCCACTGTTGGAACACCTCTTTTTTCACGTGGTAGAATCAGGCGAAGCGCTGCTGCAATCTTCTGATCCAGTGTGGAAGAAGAATCTGTGAAGGAGGAATGGCTTGAATTCTGTGAGGACGACAATGATAAAGAAGAGGACAAGGATAAATGTGAGGTATAAAGGCCAACTGGATACACTTTTTTTAGGTGTTTGGATAACAAGTTATAGTTTGGCTTCTGTTCTTTTTGTTTGAGATCGACAGAAGTTGTGTTTTTTTCTGGAAAAGTTGTCAAATTTTCTTTAGACATAGCTATTGCTATATAACTTGAGAATCCAAGAATATCAAGAAAATGTACAAGCCTTAAATTTGGTATATAGTTGTAAAAAAGGGATGAAATTTATAAAGGTTGGGGTTTGGATATAAAAAGGAGATATGTCTCTGGTGGTTGGTGAAATGCAAATTTCAATATAGATCGATCGAGCGGTACGAAGGTAGCACAGCACCACTAGGTGGTGGTGGTGGTCATTAATTAGTTTCTAAGCGAAATGAATGAATGATCTATTAATTAGTTAGTAATTTGAATATTGTGAAATATTTTATTTAAAAAAATTGACGGTTGATGATCATATGTATCAGAAGAGTATTTGAAGAAAAAACTATATATAGTATTGCAAATTGTATTTAGAATTTTTGGGAATATATATATATATATATATATATATATATATATATATATTGCATGGCATTGATCAATCAGTGATCATATGGTGGTTGGGTCTTGGTAAATTAACTAACATTTCTCTAATACTAGTTTATAAAATGTCAAGGGAATCTGTAAGAGTGAAGTAAACAATAATTTCAGTCATTGAATTTTCTTGTTTGTATGTACAGATGCAGTTGGTCGCGAATCTTTTCCATCGATAGGCAGTTTAAGTATGAAATTCAGTAATTTAAACTCAGCTTTGGAGTATTATTATTATTAGTATATATAAATCACTTTTAGAAGCATATTATATTCACTTGCATAATATATATATATATATATATATATATATATATATATATATATATATATATATTCAGTAACTGAGGTGGGTTAATTTCCGTACGTAACTGCCTAGGACAATTAGGAGCTAGCATTCCAAAAAAAGAATACACCACATTAATTTAATTATAAAGTTTATCAAAAAATAGACGTACTGCAGAATTTGTTTTAGTTGTAGTGTTTATCTCACACACTTAAATGTGAAATATGACCTGTGTTATTAAACTTAGTTCCCACTCATATTTTTTCAAGGGCTTGAGGCAAACCTGTTGCCTGCATAGATAAAGATATCCCATCTATCTGCAGTAGTACTTTTGGTCTTTCTTGCATAATGCTGCTACTATTTTATCTTACAATATTCATGACGGGGAATTATTTAAATTAACCTGCAAATAGGCAATAATTAAGATGTGGCTTTGGTACCTTAAATCAAATACTCTAATGGAGTATATATATAATAATAATAATAATCCTTGAAAAACGTTAACTATTAACACTGTTTCACAGTCAAAACATTGTAGGCCCCAGCAGCCGCTAGGTAGCGGCTAACAAAAAAAAATTGGCCCAATTACTGATTATCCTAATTATCCTCGTACATATTACTTATTAATTAGTAAAATAAAATAATAAAAAATTATAAGAATACTTATAAGGATAATCAGTAATTATCTTTATACTTATTCTTATACTTATTAACTGATTATTCTTATACATATTACTCGTCTTATGATTTTTAATTATAAATAGGAAATAGTGATTGAGTTTATATATTTGAGTAGGAATATAATATAAATTCAATCACTATTTTATATTTATAATTAAAAATTATAAGACGAATTAATTGAAGATATTTGAGTAGGAATATAATATAAATTTAATCATTATTGTGCGGAGGTTCTAGGAGGAAATAGAGGGATTAATCGGAGATGTTGAGCACATAAGGAGTTTAATTGAAAAGATAGAGAGTGAACGAGTTTTGTAGCAGGAGGGAAAATAATTAAAAAAACAAAATACTCAAAACGACTTCAAGACTTGCGCATCGGGAAGGAGTTAGTAAAACAGATGTATATATAGATTTACTCTTTGGTATAATTAGATGCTTTTGATCGATGACCATTAGAAACTGAGAATCGAACAAAATAACAACCCCAGCTGCTCATTTGATGGTGTTTTTAATTTTAAAAATAACGTTAATAAATGTTTGGTAACATAAAAAAAATATTTTTCTTGTTTAACAAAAAAGTACTTTTAATCATTACAATTGATTGTAAAAATACTTCCGAGAAAAACTAGAAATTTATGTTTTTGTGGAGTTTCTACAAATAAACATAAAATTTTACTTAAACTACTCTGAAAAATAAATACTAAACACTGTTTGTTACTTAATTACCACTCTATTATTAAAATACTTATAATATTAAAAACTACCCTAAAAAATATATACTAAACACTGTTTGTTACTTACCACTAGGGGTGTTCAAAATAATCGGTTTTTTCTGCTTTTCGGTTTTCCGGACCTGACCGAACCGGTCGGTTCGGTATAAAAAAGAACCGGTGAGGTTCGGTACAAAAAAATAGGTATATACCGATTTTTCGGTACCGATTTCGGTTCGACGTTTTCATGGTTCGGTTTTACCAAATCGGACCAGTATATACCGATTTTTTAATTTTTTTATTAATAATAATAATAATAAAATAATGATTATAATAATAAAAATAATATTAATATTAATAAAAATAATAATACTATTAATAAAAGTAATAATAATAATAAAATAATAAAAATAATAATAATAATAATAATAATAATAATAATAATAATAATAATAATAATAATAATAATAATTTTGGTGGCAAATCTTAAAGGCAGAATGCATGGGATTCGATATCTTAGGTTCAGCTAGTATATCGGTATCGGTTCATGAAATTAGCTACTATCGGTATTCGGTTCGGTTCGATTCAGGCCAGTTCGGTTTGATTTTTTACCGATGAACATCCCTACTTACCACTCTATTATTAGAAGCGACTCTTATGATTTAGGTTCAAGCCTCTATTTTGTTTAAAAATTAATTTTCTAAAAAGAATGTTTAATTTTATATAAATTCCATATTAATATCTCATAGTCTCATATTATCGATGTAGAATCTACCTAGACCTGGCAATCGGGTTGGCCAAGTCCAAACGGGCCGAGCCAAAAACGGGCGGATCAAAAAGGCTTAGGTTTTATTGGGCTAAATTTCTGCAGCCCAAAGCCTGACCCGTGATGAACGGGTCGGGCCGAGACCAATTCGTGCTTATTTTATGCTATTTTTTTGGGTTTGACCAAGCGCGAGTAATCTTGATGTGGCGAGCCCGGACCAAAAAACGCCGAAATTTCTGAGCTAAAATTAAATAGTGGCCCAAAGCCCTTAGTGGGTTTGGACTTTTTTACCAGTCTAAATCTATAAGACCTCAGCTTTTATAAATAAAGATGAATTTTTTTTTATAAATATTATTTTTGAATATTATGGAATAAATTTGATATAATGTTATAGTTGTGGGTAATATTTATAAATTTTGCAAAGTAAGCAAGTTGTTATAAAATATTACGTTTGGTGGGGAATATTCTTTTTTGTGGGGAATATTAAATACGATGGCTCAATCATTAAGTGGACCTTATTAGCGGAAGTATTGTCGTAGTTAGAAAAGCGACAAAATTATTTTCTATAAAAATAACGGCAGAGGTGTTCTGTCAAAGCTGTTGAACTACCGGTAGTAAAAAGTACGATGTCTGGCGTAGTTGTATAGTATTACACGATATTGATTATTGATGCTTACGTGAGAAGTCACTCAATTTATGCTCAATTATTACTACTGATAATTCTTGCATCATATCTCTTATATTATTGATTCAATTATTGTCACGGTATCATCTCGTATAATATGTTATAGTATTAAATTATTAATTGAGGCGACAAGTTATAAATGATTAATAATTGTTGAAAGATTAAATATGTGTTGATTAAAAATAAAATGATTTGTGGTAATATTTATTGATCCTTGATGTATATATAAAGAGTGCATTATGAGGCGTTTGTGGTAAGTTTGATTATTTTATGGGGGCCCATATGTCATCATCTAAGAGTCCCTTCGTCGATAGTAATTACCTTTGTGAATAGTAATTACCTTCATCGATAGTATTTACTTTCGTCGATAGTAATTACCTTTGTGAATAGTAATTACCTTTGTGAATAGTAATTACCTTCGTCGATAGTAATTACCTTCTTGATAGTAATTACCTTCGTCAATAGTAATTACCTTCGTCGATAGTAATTACCCCTTCGCAAATAGTAGTTGTCCCTTGATATTACCAAGAGTTAAGCTTTCTTGATTGTTCCAAGGGTTAATTACCCTTCATGAAAATAGTAGTTGTCTCTTTAATATTACCAAGAGTCATTTGACCCTTCGTTAAGACCAAGAGCCACCCTCGCTTTTTATAAAAAGAAAGCTCATTCCTTCATTATTTTTACGAATTCTTTGAAACTCTACAGAGAAACTATATAGAGAAAGAAGAAAAGTATTTTTCTACTTCACTTTTCCAATATTAAACTCTTCTAAGGTAGGGAATATTATTTGTTGTACTCGTAAGAAGTGTTATTTTTTTTTATTCATGAAGAGAACTTTTGTTATTCCATTCTTTATTATTACATTGGAATAACTTTGTAAAAGTGGCATATACTACTATCATGACCTGTATATGCGGAATCCCCTATACTCGGTGACATTCTTTTATTATTTTATTATTAGTTGAAACATCCATGTTTCATCTTTTACATGGGACTGGTTAAAATCTTTATTATTACATCTTTTTATTATTCTATTGGAATATCACATGCGTGTGTTTTACAGGACTGGTTAAAATCTTTATTATTACGTCTTTATTATTCTATTGGAATATCATATACGTGTGTTTTACACAGGACTGGTTCCGATTTTATTATTACGTATTTATTATTACATTGGAATAACACGCTCTACATCAAGCAATACCGCATGCATGGTGATTTCTTTTGTTATTTCATTATTTATTATACTCGGTTAGTTAAAATTTTGACTTTATACTCCATGAATTTAGTGGAATATCCTTGATATTTTGCGCTTCATCCAAAGATATTTTAATGAAAATATTTTTACGAGCATTCTTGAATTTTACTCTACAAAGCGATATCATGTTGACAATTTGGGCGTTATTAGTTCTGAATAAATTAATTAGATGCACTTGTTTTATTGAATTATTATGTCATTGTCATCATCCTCGTGTTATATTATGTTATCTTTGGCTTACGATGCATAGATGAACTTAGTATGATTATGACGAGGATCATTCGGTATAATCATGGCTTGATATAAATGATGTGACAAAAGTCCTCGGTGACACTGTAATGCAAATGATGGATAGTTTTTGGTATGATTATGTGAGGGGTGATTCGGTATAGTCGTGACCATTGATAATTTGATGAAAATCCTTGGACGAGTGGTACAGGGATTATTAGATATTGTGGTTTATTCATTAAAGCTGAGTCTTAGTGATAAAAATTGATGAAAACCTTTTAAAACCTAAAAGATAGTAGACTTTATTTTCTACTTGACTCTTTTAATGGATTCGTGATATTCACGCAGATTAAACTGGTTGTCTATTGTATTTTATCGGTTTAACATTGTTGAAGACTATTGATAATTTATTCGCATTATCTTAGTTATAATATTTCTTCATTGGGCTAGTTGAGCTCACCCTTTCTTTCTTTGATCTCTTGAAATGAGAATATAATTTGGGACGAGTCGAGGAAAAGAGTGATGGTCCCGAAGATAGCATTAGTAGTCCTCACTATTACATTAAATAGTGTGATGATAAATGTAATGAGGACTCCTTGAGTATGGATATTGTCTAAATGACAATATTCCTATTAGAACTCTCGTTTATGTATTATCGTATGTTACTGCTGACGGATGTATAATTAAGTTTGTATTTGAATTTATGTACGTATGTAAGTGGCGACCCAAGATGGGTGGCGTATACCTAATTTTGGGGGCGTCGCGGTTGGTATCGAGCTTAGGGATATGATCCTGGCTAAGATCTTGAGATAAGAACTAGGAGGGAGGCGGGAATTCCTTCATTTAGTATGACCTACCTAAGTTTATTTGTTATTTAATTGGTCGATCGAGTATAGGGATAATATTTGATATATTAATTAACCCTTGTGTTGTGGCGGTGTTTGGAAATGGCGGTTTGAAAATATTCTGATGGAGTGAATGTGACCGTTGTGACACCTTTAATCACTAATCGGAGTTAATGCGATTGTCGAGACGAGGAAAAATTAGAGATATCCACGTAGTGAATGAAGAACTAATTGTTGCACGAAGAGCTAGTTGCAGGAGGTAGCGGTGAGAGTGAGGAAGAAGAGGAAGAAGATGAAGAAGAGGAACACGAGGAGAATTGGTTAGAAGAAATTTATGATCAAAACTTAGAATTACAAAATCGTGTTCGTGAGCTAGAAGAAACGGAGTTGAAGAACGGCAAGCGTCGTGGAACAAAGGGATACAACAATTCAAAATTGGGTTACCCGATATGTGATGCTCGAACAAAATCACGCTTTGGCGGGGTGTAAGATATTAAAGTTGGAATCGAGAATTTAAAATCAAAGATCAATTTGAAAGAAGAAACAAATGAGCGAAGGAGAATAAAGCGATGCATGGGTAAAAGCTACACAACGCGTTGATAGTGTAGAAAAAGGCGTCCAGATCAATAAAGCCAAAATAGATGAAATGGACTTTGCTTTTTGGATGAGAATTGGGAAAACCCAACATCGAATTGAATTACCACATGTATAGCGGTCAACCCGAATTCGATATGGATCGAGAATAATGATTCAAATCATGGATCGGGGAATGTGAAGAAGCACTTAAGGGTGGAATGTACCTATAGTAAAGTCAAACTTCGGTAATTTAAGCGAGGCGTTTGTCGAAAAACCGAACGAAGTTATTACGGGTAAATTAATTATAAATTATTGCGAAGTCTATACTTTATTCAATACAATTTCTACCCACTCTTTTATTCTACCTAGTTGTGTTCAATGTTTAAATTTGACTCAGGAAAAATTAGACTTTGATTTATCTATTGAAACTTCGTTGGGAGAAACCTTCGTTACCTCCCTTTGTTTATTAATCTTGTTGTTTCAAATAAACACTTTCACGATCTTATCTCTTTGAAAATACTTGCCTTTTAGGTAATTTTTGAAAGCGATTGATTAACTACTTATTATTCTTTTTGTAAGGTTGTTAGCTTTCATATTCCTAACCAACTGTTATACTGAATTCAAAGTAACCAAACCCTAAAGTTAATCTTTGTTATATCAAGCCATAAGTAAAGAGCCCCGATCCTTTCGTTGTTGACTTCCTTGTGTGGAAATGCCGAAGCTGACTTTCTTCAGCGGCGACGTCGTGAATGACGATGACAAGTTGATAGGTATCATTGTGAGGTCTTATCTAGGTTAAAGGATAAAAGTCACAGTTTGGTATCAATGTAACGTCTTATCCAAGTCTTGGATAAGAGTAGTAGTTTTGAATGATATTTCTATCATTAATAAATTTCTTGGACGTATTCTTGAAGATTTCTAGCCTACCTAGAGCGTGAAATCGAATTTTGTATTGACCCAAAGATCAAAAACCCATTTCTTAAACCCTCAAATATTTCTTCAACTAAAAGGATGCATTTTACGAGGATTATGATGAAAGTCATAATAAAAGCATTGGACTAATGAAAATCATGGGTATATGAAGTATTAGTAAGTGTTATGATGAGTTATGTGGGTATTATGTGAAAACATGAAAGTTTCTTAGAAATCACAAAGGGTTGAAAAATTAGATTTTGGTAAAAAGCGTAACATGAAATTCAATTGACCATATCTCCTATTATATTTTGAATTTTTGAGTGTGGTCAAGTCCTAGAGTTAGATCTATGAGTTTTGTAGCTTATCCAAGTGGAATCACTGGAAAGGTGTTGTAGATTTTCATGTGAATTTGAATTTAGCAAAAGAGTCCAAAGCTGCAAATTACAAAAACGCTACTGTCCAGAAAATTTAAGGGCTGTTTCGGTCACTAAATTTATGTGAAAAATTCTGGCCTTTTGAGACATGAAAATATATGTTATAAAGTACCTCCTGTCCAAAAATGAGCTCATTCGACTTAAAATGAACAAGTTATGACCATTTCAATATTTAGGTTTTTTTGATGAAAAATGCTATAAGCTGGAGTTCTATAACTCCGATGACCATGAAATTTAAACTGAGGCTCACATTAACATGAGTAAGGTCCTGCCAAGATTTGGGAATTTTGGAGTTAAACTTGAGGTAGCTAATTTCTTAAGGAATTAATTAGAAATTATTTTTGAAAAATAGTAAATGAATTTTAAAAATTCAGAAAAATATATTTTCATCATGGGACTATATTATGCTAAATCCCAAAAAAGAAATATTTTTGGGACTGATTTAGTATTTTTCATGAAAATAGTTTAATTCTGAACATATATAAGTTAAATATGTTATGTGAAGTAACAAAAAAGTTGAAAATAGGATTTTATGGCTAGAGAATCTTATATAGAGTATATGCATATTTTTTTGATGAGGATTTGATAATTGGTGATGATATCTTATGAGTATGACATTTTTGAATGATTAAATGCATTATATGGTAAAGCGTAAATAATTGAGATAAATTGTTTATAAATTTAATAAGTGATTAAAATATTGTTATAATATTAATGATATTAGATTATGAGATTATTAAGTGATTGATAACATGGGGATATTCTTGAATCCTGGATAAATTATATTATAAATGTTTAATATTTATCCTTTATCTCATTTGATTGATTCTTTATATCATTATCCTCATGCTTATATTGTGTTGAAAGTCATCTGTGGCTTACGTGAATAGATGGACTTGGTATGATTATGACTAGGGATTGTTCGGTATAATCATAAGTAATTGAAAAACACGATTATCTTTGGTAGTAGTGCATGGATAATTTGTGGTCGTGATACTTAATGAATACACGATTATCTTTGGTAGTAGTGCATGGATAATTCGTGGTCGTGATCTTAATGAATATCCTTGGCTTTGTAGTGCGGGGATGATTCGATGATATGGATTAATTATTGAAATGAGTCTCAATGAATGAAATATTAATTCATGGATGTGGTAAAAGTCATCTTTGGTAGTAGTGCATTGATAGACTTGGTATGATTATGACCAAGGATTATTCGGTATAATCATGATCGTAATTGAAAACACGAATATCCTGTAGGTTTATAATATTCAAGAACGCAATCAAATTGCATAAAAAGTGCGGAAACGTGTAAAATCAGAGTTTAAAATTTTTTACAAACCATATACCCGGATCACCCTTTATGCACAATTATTAATTAAACGAAGAATAAGAAATTATGAAATCATACCCTTGTAGAAACGAGCTTCCTCAGTGCACGAGTTCACCTCCCACTTCTCGCGATCTCCTTGAATCTCGGGTAGATTCCTTCCTTTGATCAATGTAAGCCACCCAAGTGTATGGCCTCTAGAGGTGATCCACCAAAGAAGAAGAATTTTCAAGAAGAAGGGGTATTGGCTCAAACCCTAGTTTTCTATCTCTATAGAAAAGAACGTACTCTCCCAACTATTGGAATTATTAAATACGTTGTAAAAAGTCAACAACCACCTCACCCATAATAAGACTCCTCTTATTTATAGATGTGCAACCCACCCAACTTAACAATTATTTAATTAATTGGAATTTATTTAATTAATTAAGCTCCCTAATCTTATTAGAGATAATTAATTAAACTCATTTAACTGATTTTCCTTCCTAATCCAATTAGGAATAAATGAAAGTACTTATATTAAATTAATTTCTAAACTCTTTTAGAAATTAAAATAATAATAATTGTAATAATATTAATAAGACTCCTCTTATTAATTTATATTTAATATTTCTAAAATATGAAATAATAAATATTAAGCTATTTAATTTATTCTATCACCATAGATTAAATTAAATATACATAACTTTATATTATTACGATTATGCCATTAACTTCTTAAATAATTATTCTTCCTTTTATGGTGTGACCTTTTAGGTTCTCCATATTAAACCAGGTTGTGAATAAATCAATTAGAATAATTCTAATCTTATTTAAATAAATAAATTAAACAATTAATTTATTTAAATAAATAATATTTATTCTACAATAGGGATAAGCCTCCCTAGCGATCAACGACTTTCCGGATAATATAGATTTCAACATTAATCATTAAAGAACCTTTGAGTAAATAGTTCTTTGACAATTCAATCCTTCCACCATACAATGTCCCAATTAAATATAAGACATGGAATTATTGTCAAGTCTTATTTTATTTAATTATATGTATTTCGATTCTTAAATGCACTGACTCAAATAATGCAAATTAGAAACTCATTTCTAATTTCATTACGCCTTGCCAAGGACTCTTTGGGTTGTCATTTATCGAATCACATAGGACATTCTTTTCTTTTAATATAAGTGTTAGATTCTTTATTGATCATACATTATCTCCATGTATAACTTATTATACCCAAGTATACCTTTGATATACCCTAAGGGTCTTAAGGAATAAGTCAAAGTATAACTCATCATACACAAGATCTTATGATGATATCAAGTCCAAGGATCACTCATACTACTATCACTACTGAGAATTCCTATTGACAGTGCAAGTAAAACTCCATTAGGTATTATTCTTGGCGAGCCACGTTCGAGTGAACTTATTCTCTAATAAGCACCTACATACTTGCTTTAGTGTCTCCACAAATGAACATGAGATCAATCATCCTCATCCAATGAGCAAACAACGTATGTACCAATCTATCCGGATTCACTAATCCCCAATTTAGTAATCAATGATTGGGAACTATTTTAGTTTTAAGCTTTCTAAGAATTTAGATCTCATTAGAATGATCATCATCATTATTCTAAAAGCATTGCTTAAAACTATGGGTTTATCACATATTATAAAACGACATCATGTAGATAATTAAAAGCCTTTAATAAATTAATACTTTTTATTAATAAATGAATAATATTGTTTCAAAGTATATGCTTTATCATCAAACATGATTGGCTTTTGTGTGCATACTACTTTCAATCTCCCACTTGCACTAAAGTTAATCGCCATGGTATCTCATACTCTTCTTCTCTAAGTGGCGATTATCCCCATTGTTGGATAAGCTTTAGTTAATGGATATGTAATGTTGTTCATGAGAGTCCACTATCTCTATAGTGATTTCCCATCTTTCAATGATTCTAATAATCAAATGAAAGTGCCACAACACATGTTTAGATCCAAGATGAGACTTAGGAACTATTCCTAGTTACGTAATGAAATTTTAATCCAAACAATCAACTTGCGACTTCATTTATAGCTATATACTTTGTCTTTATCACTAAACTAAGCAACTCTTTCTTTGTTTGGAACCTTTCAATTCAACGCACCACCTTTGTTCAAGATAACGCTTTACCTTAAAGTGGATTTTTTACATCATCTTGGTGCATGTCGAAAAACTTGAGTGCATTAAGCCCTCTAGTTTTAATTTAGACCCACCATGAATATGATCACATCCTTAGTGCTTAGGTTAAGCACTTTAAGATGTTTTTTTTTACTGACTCATAGTGAACTTCTCCATAATATGACTGATCAACATCAGGTCTCGTATATTTCATTGCATACTCTCTTCTTTTAATAGTTTGTGGGGACTATTAAAGAGATACACTCCATGGCTCATCAACATGAAACATCTCTTGGAGCTTGCCATGCTAAACGACTTTAGCATCAAATGAATATACATTCCTTGGGTTAAGTCGAGCATCCTCTTAAATCTATCTATATAGATTTGTATCCCCAATTAAGATACTCTTCCAAATCTTTCATGGAGGAATGTTTAGACAACTTTATCTTTACTGATTGTAGCATTGGTATGTCATTCCTTATCCGTAGTATATCAACATATAGTACTAGGAATGTCACGATGCTCCCACTGACCCTTTTGTACACACTAGGTTCATTCTTATTTTTGATAAAATTAAACTCTTTTGATTGCCTCATCAAAACGAATGTTCCATATTTGAGAAACTTGCTTCAATCCATTTCTCCGAGTGTCACAACACTTACCTCATCGTATGTAATCTGGATCATCATCTTCTATGATGTGTACCTCATCATCATCATCTATGATGAATCCATACCTCCAGGTATCTTGATCTTATTCGATTTATGATTCGGTTGTGGTATAATAGGTCTATCTCTGAGTTCTCTTATTTGACTTATAGTATTTTGTGGTTCTTGAACTCTTCAAGATCTATTATCCTCCCACTAACCCCTTTTAATGATAAACACCTTTATCTTAGAAGGCGGCATGTTTCGTAACAAACACCTTTTGCTAAGTAGAATTATAGAACATATACCTAAACTTACTTTAGGATGTCCCACAAATCTGTACATGTCAAATCTTGTCCCAAGCTTATCCTTGAAACCTTTTCACATAAGTTGGACAACCCCTTATCTTAACATACTTAAGATTAGGAATCCTCCACATCCCATAACTTTTATGGAGTCTTGAAATTTGGATTTTGAGGTTAACTTTTCGTAGATATGCGACCATTTCTAGGACATGATCCTAGAAGGATACTGGAATGTCGGTAAAATCATTTTGGACCGTACCATGTTCAACAAGATATGATTTTTCCTTTCAGATACATCAATCAATTATTGTGTATCAAGAGGCGTCTATTGTGAGAAAACCATTTGAGATGATCTAAAAACTTATTGCACAAGTATTTATTCATTGATCTAATCAAAGAATCTTAATACTTTGCCAATTTGTTTCACTTAAATTCTTTGAACCTTTCAAATAATTCACACTTGTATTCAACAAATACATACATTCAACTCTTTGAATAATCATCTCCTTTTCTTATACTAATTTGTTTAATATGCAAAATTATTTTCATGTAAAGTCAGTATACAAAATTTATTAAGTAATATTCGATTCTATACAAAACATTATTATTATAAATAGAACAACAATTGTTCTTAATTATAATACCAAAGATTTCATTATCCAACAATAAAATGGAAATAATATTTTTAACAAAGCTGGAATACAATAACAACTTATTGACTTAATTGATTTGCGTAGGCATTGCTAAACTATAAGTTTTTATGGCTAATATGGCAACCTTTGCTACATTTCCGCATTATAGGATTACTTATATTTGTTTAGCTTTACTACTTGCTTGGTCCTTCATAAATCTATATTTATGATAACCATAGTCAGTATCAATACCCAAGTAGAACCTTGACTTAAAAGAAAATTTATTTCAATCATGAACAAAAGCGTATTATGGCAGAAACTTCACTAAGCTTCTTTGGTTAGCCTCTGCAAGATACTTCTCGCATGATTTCTTTCCGAAGTGTCCGGGCTTATTGCGGTGGAAGCAAGCTCCTTTCTTTATCCGTATCGATTTTGTTCTTATTATCCTTTGTTTCGCCTTTCTTTTTACCTTCTTTGAATCGTTCTTTCTTCGGAAGAATCCTTTGGCCCCTACCAAGAAGACATGATCTTTCTTGGTTGGAAAGTGACTCTCAACATTTTTCAACATGTTAAGCAAATCAGCGAGACTGATATCTAGCTTGTTCATATGAAAACTTGACAACAATTGTGAAAGGAGTCCGGGAGTGAGTGCAAGATCAAATCTTAGCTCAACTCTCCATCCATGACAAAACCTGTTATCCTAATTGATCAATCAAATTGATAATGTTTAGGACTTTTATGCATCTTATATTGCCATTGGCCATTCTAGATCGGAAGAGCTCCTTAGATATCTGATATCTATCAGTCCTACTTTCCTCACCATCAACTACTTGATGTACAGGAATATAGTAGAAGCATCCATAGTTTCATGCTGACGCTAAAGCTCGTTACTCATAGATGCGAGCATGATGCATTGAGCCAACTGTGCATCATCTTGCCACTTTCTAAAAGTAGCAATCTTTTCCTCAGAGGCATTGTCTGCAACCATTACAGGGATATGCGTATTAAGGACATAAGATAGCTTTTCAGCTATGAGAACTATTCTCAAATTCCTTAACCAATCCATTTAATTCGATCTGGTTAATTTAGCATCTAATATGCTTCGCAGTGATAGTAATTTTAGACATTGTAAAATTCTGTAAATGAATTTGTAATTAACAAAATTTTAACATACATTCTTTTATTAATTACCAAAATAAATTAGGTCTTGTTTTAAATTGGTATCTCTGTGACGCCCCCAAAATTAGGTATACGTCACCCATCTTGGGTCGCCACTTACATGGTACATAAATTAAAATACAAACTTAATTATACATCTGTCGGGTAACATACGACAATACATAAACCGAGAGTTCTAATAGGAATATTGTCATTTAGACAATATCCATACTCAAGGAGTCCTCATTACATTTATTGTCACACTATTTAATGAGAATAGTGAGGACTACTAATGCTATCTTCGGGACCATCACTCTTTTTCCGACTCGTCCCCAAATTTATATTCTCATTTCACGAAGAGAACGGTGAAAGAAAGGGTGAGCTCAACTAGCCCAAGAAGAAATATTATGACTAAGATAATGCGAATAAATTATCAATAGTCTTCAACAATGTTAAACCGATAAAATACAATAAACAACCGGTTTAAGCGCAAGGAATATATGCAATCCATTAAAAGAGTCAAGTAGAAAATAAAGTCTACTATCTTTTAGGTTTTAAAAGGTTTTCATCAATTTTATCACTAAGACTCGGTTTAATGAATAAACCACAATATCTAATCATCCATGTACCACGGTCGAGGATTTTCATCAAATTATCAATGGTCATGACTATACCGAATCACCCTCGGTCATAATCATACCAAAAACTATCCATCACCGCATTCTGAGCCACCGAGGACTTTTGTCACATCATTTATATCAAGCCATGATTATCCGAATGATCCTTGGTCATAATCATACTAAGTTCATCTATGCACGTAAGCCAAAGATAACATAATATAACATGAGGATGATGACAATGACATAATAATTCAATAAAACAAGTTCAAGAATTATTTAATCCAGAATTATTAACGTCCAAATTGTCAACGATAATCTTGTTTTGTAGAGTAAAATTCAAGAATGATTAGAAGAATATTTCCATGAAAAGATCTTGAATGAAACGCAAATATCGAGGATATTCTACTAATTTCATGGAGTATAGAAGTCAAAGTTTTAACCATTTGGGTATAATAAAGAATGGAATAACAAAAGAAATCACCGTGCATGCGGTACTCAGCATGTAGGCGAGTTATTCGATAGAATAATAATAACGGAACCGAGTCGGTGAAATTCACAAGCGGATGATCCAACAGAATAATAAATCTTTGAATAATAAACAATGGAACCGGTCCAGGTGTAAAACACATGCATGAGGATATTCCAAATGAGAATAATAAATGCGGAATAATAAACAATGGAACCGGTTAGGTGTAAAACACACGCATGGATATTCCAGCGAGAATAATAAAGAATGGAATAATGAAGAAGATCACCAAGTATAGGGGATCCACAGCGTATCTGAGTTATTCAAGCAGAATAAATAAGAATGGAATAATATAAGATTTCACCAAGTATAGGGTATGCAGCGTATCTGAGGTTATGTATAGGGTATGCCACTTTTTGAGTTATTTCAACAGAATAATAATGAATGGAATAATGAAGTTCTCTTATGAATAAGAAAGAATAATACCCCTTACAGGTACAACAAATAATATCCCTTACCTGTAAGAAAATGAATATTGGAAAAGTGAAGTAGCGAGAATACTTTTCTTCTTTCTCTCTATAGATTTTCTCTATAGCTTCTCTCTATAATTTCTCTCTACAGAGTTTCGGTGAATTCGTAAAGAAAATAATGAAGGAATGAGCTTCAATTTATAGGAAAATAGAATGAATAGTAATTAATCCATGAGCGGTCCAGATTGATTTACTTTAATCGACGGTCCATATTTAAAGCAAAATCTTTTAAATAAAATATCATATATTCTATTTATATAAAAACATTTTACTATGCAAACATTATGCAACACTATGCAAAACACTATGCAAAAACTTTACAACATATCGTAATAAAATATAATATATTCTATTTATAGAATAACTTTAATAAAGTATTACATTTTATATAAAAGATGTTTACATTTTATTACGTTAATAATCTGAATAAAACAAAAGCGTCATTATCGCTATAATAATTCATATTATTAATCGTGACAATAATGGAATCAAACCGAGTGACTTCTCACATAAGCATCGATAATCAATACTGGTGTGCTTATGCAACCACACGTATTATCTTATTACTTTTACTAAGGAGTAGTTCAACAAGTATCCACGGTAAAACTTCATACCGTTATTTCAATAAAATATTTTTGTCGTTTTCTCCAATTTGACAATAATTACATTGTGGGGTCCACCAATGATTGAGTAGTTATACGAATATTCCTCGCTAAACCGAATATTCCTCGACCAATCGAATATAACATAACCACTTGCATACTTTGCAAAATTTATAAATACTACCCACAACTATAATATTATCTCAAATTCACACCATAATATTGAAAAATTATTTTGACAAAATTTAAATCTTTATTGATAAAATGGGGTCTCACAATCTCCCTCTCTTATGGAATTTAAGCCCTCGAAATTAGAGTGCGATACTGGTATGATAAGAGGTGAGGATACCTTGAATACCTTTATCGTTAAAAACATTAAATTCTTCTTTGCAATCAGGGCGAAGATATTCATTAACAATTCATCTTTGCACTTTCTGCCAAAGATATTTATTAACAATTCATCTTTTGCACTACAAAATTAAAAGATATACATATTTGTAAAACCAATAATCTTTGAGACGCGACTTAATAGTATCACGACCACGAATTATCCATGTACCTTTCTTGGCGAGGATATTCGTGTTTTCAATCTGATCATGATTATACCGAATAATCCTTGGTCATAATCATACCAGTCTATCAATGCACTACTGACCCGAAGATGACTTTGACCACATCCATGAATTAATATTTCATCGCACGAGACTCATTTCAATAATTAATCCATATCATCGAATCATCATCCCCGCTACTGAGCCCGAGGATATTCATTTAGTATCACGACCACGAATTATCCATACACTCATGACCAAAGATAATTGTGTATTCATTAGTATCACGACCACAAATTATCCATGCACTACTGACGAAGATAATCGTGTATTCATTAGTATCACGACCACAAATTATCCATGCACTACGTGCCAAAGATAATCGTGTTTTCAATTACGGCCATGATTATCCCCAAACAATCCTCGGTCATAATCATACCAAGTCCATCTCTTGACGTGAGCTGAGATGACTTTCAACATAATATAAGTATGAGGATCATGTCGATGATATAAAGAATCAATCAAATGAGATAAAGGATAAATATTAAACATTTATAATATAATTTATCCGAGATTCAAGAATATCCCATGTTATCAATCACTTAATAATCTTATAATCTAATATCATTAATATTATAACAATTTTTAATCACTTCTTAAATTTATAAACAATTTATTTCAATTGTTTACGTTTTACCATATATTGCATTTAATCATTCAAAAATGCCATACTCATAAGATATCATCACCAATTATCAAATCCTCATCAAAAAAAAAAAAAATATGCATATACCCTATATAGGATTTCTCAGCCATAAAATCTTATTTTCAACTTTGTTACTTCACATAACATATTTAACTTATATGTTCGTAGAATTAAACTATTTTCATGAAAATACTAAATCAGTCCCAAATATATTTCTTTTCAAGGATTTAGCATAATATAGTCCCATAATGAACATACATTTTTCTCAGAATTTTTAAAACTCATTTACTATTTTTCAAAAATCAATTTTTAATTAATTCCTTAAGAAATTAGCTACCTCAAGGTTAACTCAGAAATTCTCAAATCTTGGCAGGACCTTACACATGTTAATGTGAGCCTCGATTTAAATTTCATGGTCATCTGAGTTATAGAACTCGAGTTA
This sequence comes from Panax quinquefolius, assembly GCA_020205615.1. Taxonomy (NCBI): domain Eukaryota; kingdom Viridiplantae; phylum Streptophyta; class Magnoliopsida; order Apiales; family Araliaceae; genus Panax; species Panax quinquefolius. The sequence continues at coordinate 130,396,524 of CM035171.1, read as the reverse complement.
TAGCGATTTTTAAATCGGAAAAACCTAAATATTGAAATAGTCATAACTTGCTCATTTTAAGTCAGAATGAGCTCATTTTTGGACAGGAGGTACTTTATACCATATACCTTCATGTCCCAAAAGGCCAGAATTTTGCACATAAATTTAGTGGCCAAAACAGCCCCTCTAAAATCATGGCAGCATTTTTTGGGTTTTACAGCTTTGCACTCCTTTGCTAAAATCAGTCCACACAAAAATCTACAACACCTTTTCCAGTAATTCCACTTGGATTAGTTAGGTAACTCATAGATCTAACTCTAGGACTTGACCACACTCAAAAATTCAAAATATATTAGGAGATATGGTCAATTGAATTTCATATTACGTTTTTTCACAAAATCGATTTTCAACTCTTTGTGATTTCTAAGAAACTTTCATGTTTTCTCATAATAACCAACATAACTCATTATAACACTTACTAATACCACGTATACCCATGATTTTCATTAGTCCAATGCTTTTATTATGACTTTCATCATAATCCACGTAAGCAGATCCTTTTAGTTGAAGAAATATTTGAGGTTTAAGAAATGGGTTTTTTATTTTGAAATCAATACAAAATTCGATCTCACGCTCTAGGGTAGGCTAGAAAGTCTTCAAGAATACGTCAAGAAATTTATTAATAATAGAAATATCATTCAAAAGCTGTGATTCTCATCCAAAACATGGATGTCGTCACATTGATACCAAGCTGTGACTTCTATCCTTTAACCTAGATAGCACCTCATAATGATGCCTATCAACTCGCCATCTTCTTTCATGATGTCGCCAAGAGAAAGTCCGGCCTCGATGCATTCTACACAAGGAAATCAACAACGAAAGAATCGGGGCTCTTTAATTTTGGCGATATAATGATTGATTAACTTTAGGGTTTGGTTACTTTGAATTCAGTATAACGAGGTTGGTTAAGAATATGAAAGCTAACAACCTTACAAAAAGAATAATGAGTAGTTAATCAATCGTTTTCAAAATTACCTCAAAGGCAAGTATTTTCAAAGAGATAATATCGACGGAGTAATGTGAAAGTGTTTATTTGAATCAAACAAGATTTAAAAAAATAGTGGAGGTAACGAAGGCTCCTACTAACGAGGTTTCAACCAACAAGTCAAAGTCTAACTTCTAGGAGTCAAATTTAAGCGTTGAGCATAAGCAAATGAGATAAAAGAATGGGTAGAGGCGAGATATCTAATAAGGTATAGACTTCGCAAGAATTTATAATTAACTAACTTGCAAGCTAACCCGTTCGAGTCACTTGCTTTTTAAGAAGTCGTGAAAAACGCTCTTCATGAAACCACCGACTTTTGTTTTGTCGTGATCAGCCTTTGGTGCCACCGTCCAATTTGGACTTGACTTTGGTGCACGACAAAATCGAGCTAAATAACCTTTCTTCTTGAAATTTCCACTTCTATTATCTTGGCCATGATTACCAATCAAGTGGTTACCATTCTTGGCATGATAATTTCTCCCACGATGGTCATCATTGTTCGATGGTCGTTCTGTTAGGGTATGATTATTATCGTGTTGTTGGTCGTTACCTTTTGGTTGAGTGACTCATTATCGCGCTCCGATAACCAGGAGCCCTATTCACAACATCTAAATACAAACCTTTGTCACAAAACAAGGGTTAATTAACATATCACATTTTATCCCTATACTACGTGAGACCAATTAAATACCAAATAAACTTGGGTAGGTCATACTAGCGAAAGAATTCCGTCTCTCCCTCCTAGTTCTTATCTCACATTTGACCGGGGATCATATCCTAAGCTCGATACCAATTGTGGCGCCCCAAAATTAGGTATCGTCACCCATCTTGGGTCGCCACTTACATGGTACATAAATTCAAATACAAACTTAATTATACATACGTCGTATAACATACGACAATACATAAACTAGGAATTCTAATAGGAATATTGTCATTTAGACAATATCCATACTCAATGAGTTCTCATTACATTTATTGTCACACTATTTAACGAATAGTGAGGACTACTAATGCTATCTTGGGACCATCACTCTTTTCCCAGACTTCGTCCCATTTATATTCTCATTTCCTAAAAGAAACGATTGAAAGAAAGGGTGAGCTCAACTAATACTGTAAGAAATATTATGACTAAGATAATGCGAGAATAAATTATCAATAGTCTTCAACAATGTTAAAGCGATAAAATACAATAGACAACCGGTTTAACTCCGGTGAATATCGCAATCCATTAAAAGAGTCAAGTAGAAAATAAAGTCTACTATCTTTTAGGTTTAAAGGTTTTCATCAATTTTATCACTAAGACTCGGTTTAATGAATAAACCACAATATCTAATCATCCACGTACCACGGTCAAAGATTTTTATCAAATTATCAATGGTCATGACTATACCGAATCACCCTGGTCATAATCATACCAAAAACTATCCATCATTTGCATTCACAGTGCCTTTGAGGACTTTTATCACATCATTTTTATCCGTGATTATCTATAGAATGATCCTCGTCATAATTATACTAAGTTCATCTATGCACGTAAGCCAAAGATAACATAATATAACATGAGGATGATGATGATGACATAATAATTCAATAAAACAAGTTCAAGAATTATTTAATCCAGGAATTATTAACGTCCAAATTGTCGACATGATCTTTGTTTTGTAGAGTAAAATTCAAGAATGATTAGAAGAATATTTCCATGAAAGATCTTGAATGAAACGCAAATATCGAGGATATTCTACTAATTTCATGGAGTATAGAAGTCAAAGTTTTAACCAATTGGGTATAATAAAGAATGGAATAACAAAAGAAATCACCGTGCATGCGGTACTTAGCATAGAGCGAGTTATTCAATAGAATAATAATAACGGAACGGTCGGGTGAAATTTACGCAAGCAGGATGATCAACGAATAATAAATTTGAATAATAAACAATGGAACCCGGTGGGTGTAAAACACATGAGACGAGGATATTCCAACGGAGAATAATAAATGCGGAATAATAAGCAATGGAACCGTGTTAAATTGTAAAACACACGCATGAGGATATTCAGCAGAATAATAAAGAATGGAATAATGAAGAAGAAGATCACCAAGTATAGGGATTAAGCGTATACATGAGTTATTCAGCAGAATAAATAAGAATGGAATAATATAAGGATTTCACCAAGTATAGGGTATGCCACGTGATGAGGTTATGTATAGGGTATGCCACTTTTTACGAGTTATTCAACAGAATAATAATGAATGGAATAATGAAGTTCTCTTTATGAATAAGAAAGAATAATACCCTTACGAGTACAACAAATAATATCCCTTACCTTAGAAGAAAATGAATATTGGAAAAGTGAAGTAGCGAGAATACTTTTCTTCTTTCTCTCTATAGATTTTCTCTCTATAGATTCTCTCTATAATTTCTCTCTCTAGAGTTTTTGAATGAATTCGTAAGAAAATAATGAAGGAATGAGCTTTATTTATAGGAAAATAGAATGCATAGTAATTAATCCATGAGCGGTCCAGATTAATTTACTTTAATCGGACGGTCCATATTTAAAGCAAAATCTTTTAAATAAAATATCATATATTCTATTTATATAAAAACATTTCTACTATGCAAACACTATGAATGCAAAAACTTATATGCAAAAACACTACGCAACACTATCGCATAATAAAATATAATATATTCTATTTATAGAATAACTTTAATAAAGTATACATTTTATATAAAAGATGTTTACATTTTATTACGTTAATAATCTGAATAAAACAAAAGCGTCATTATCATTATAATAATTCATATTATTAATCGCTATGATAATGGAATCAAACGTAGTGACTTCTCACATAAGCATCGATAATCAATCTGGTGTGCTTCTATGCAACCACACGTATTCTTTGTACTTTTACTACTGAAAGTAGTTCAGCGGTATCCACGCGGTAAAACTTCATAGTTATTTCGATAAAATATTTTTTGTCGTTTTCTCAATCAAACAATAATTTTTATGGGGTCCACCAATGATTGGTAGTTATACGAATATTCCCGCTAAACCGAATATTCCCCGACCAATCGAATATAACATAACCACTTGCATACTTTGCAAAATTTATAAATACTACCCACAACTATAATATTATCTCAAATTCACACCATAATATTGAAAAATTATTTTGACAAAATTTAAATTTTTATTGATAAAATCTGGGGTCTCACAATCTCCCACTATTTTCCTCAAACTATATTACCCTCACTTATATAGTTCGGCAAAATCTAATTAAAGATTTGCTAATGAGAATAAGGACCCCATTTCAAATGTATATAGCCTTGTGGTGACACAACAAACTATATATAAATAAATAGGTAGACAACTTTTGTCAATTACATCAACTATGCAACTACTTTTCTTTTGCCTCTTAGATTATTTTGATCAAGTGGTGGCACATCCGAATCAAAATTATCCAAGTTAAGTCCGACCTAGCACTCCATATATTCAAAAAAGAAAAATATCATCCTTGTAGTCACACAACAAAACAATATTGTTCAATTTTCTTTATAAGCATCAAATGTGATAAATTAACATCTTAAATACTTAATACTTGCCTTGTGGTGACACAACAAACTCATATTAAATATTTAACACTCTATTAATTTTATCATGCTAGAAAGCGACGTTCGATATTCCAAATATCTTTGAACGCTTTAGGACTTAATATAAAAATTGAGGGGTTTGTTATTAATTTGTCTCATCTTGTTTAGCTGGCATTATATATATATATATAAAATACGCGTCATATTAATGAACATGCGAAGCATGTTTGCATAATATATAATATATATAGTATAAGCATGCACATATAGAATACTATATTCTACCCTGGATTGATTATGTACTTTTATTCTAGTTTGGTTCACTAGAGCCACCAAGTGAATCAAAAGGTCAAACCCTGGGGTGCAAGAAATAATATTTAAATATAACTATTACATTTAAACCGGGGCTCCATTACAAACGGGTCTTCAAGCTCCTTGCTCCTTGATCTCCAATTTTTCAAAATTAATTCTAACTATTCATATTATAAAACTATTTAAAATAAATAGAAACCTTGATCGGATCGAGGGAAGTACATAGGAGGAGATAGAATTTACATTAAGAAAAATTAGAGAAGGCAGTAATGCAGAACCCATTTAATAAAAACTCATACATTAAATACAACCAACTAAAATAAAATCCAATCACATTTAATTGATAGTCATAATCAATCCTATTTATTATCATACACATCATCATATGCATCAATAAATAACATTCATCTTATGAATAAAAACCATTTAATATATATATTAATATCATTTAATGGGCAAATTTAGTTAGTATAAAATCTATTTTTGAATCAAAATAAACTCCTTTATTTTAATCCAAATTTAAATCAAAATAAAACTATTTTATTTTAATTTATCCAATTTTGAATAAAATAAACTATTTTATTTTAATCAAAATCTTTAATCAAAATAAACTCTTTTATTTTAATTAATTATGGAATCGATTCCATGTAATAAAAAAAAATTATTAAAGGAAACACGGATTATTTTTCTTGTAAGACCAAGAAATTTTTTAAATAAAAAGGAATTTCCTTTATTTATTATTTTGAAATAGTAAGGGTTGATTTGATTAATGTGGATAGTTAGGGGTAAAATGCGTAAAATATTTTAAATAAGCAAGTGGTGATAAAATATTCATTATTATTAGGGAATATTCGTTTGGTGTCGTGGAATATTAAATCATTGTCGGAGAATATTAAATGCTGATTTGGCCAGTATGACCATGTGTAGGCCCCATAGCGGAAAGTGATTGGATGAAGAAAACGACAAATATAAGTTGTTTTTAAATAACTTGGCGTAGTTATTCTGAATTAATCTTGTTAAAATGCCGGTGGTTAAAATACACTAATACGCGTTGTTGAGCAAGAAGCACTTGCGGTATTGCACCAATTATTGATTCTTACGTAAAGAAGGCACTACTCAATAATGGTTCTGATGTAATTACTTATTCGGTATTTTATTTTATTGATTCAATAATTCTTTGCGTTGATATTTTATATTAACATTGTTTGATAATTGTCATTACACGTATCTTTCATTATCGAAGCAATAATTCATATTATCGAATAATATTATTAGATAACATTATTGGAAATGTCTAGAAAGTTACATACAGGAGAGGTTTGGTCACCTAATTGCATTGCGCCAGTAGAAGAAGAAATTCTTATTGGAAAGCCCCTGCTTCCTGAGGCTGCACGGTTGTCAATATTGTGATTACGTAATATTATTTGTGAATAATTAATTATTGATTTATATGATGAGGAAAATATTGATTTTATGTGGATATAGATGGAGAAAAATTTTAAAATGACAATTGTTGAAAATTAATATTTTATCTTTTACGATAAAATAATTCATTTAAATATATTATTTTAATAATATATTAACGGTGATATTTTTACAACGAATGTGGGATATATGAGTATATGAGGAGGAAGAGTATTTTTGTGGCATTAAATGTTTAACACATGTTTTGTGTGTTGGTGGACCACAATTATTGATAGAAATTTGATTATAACTTGTAAAATCACTTGTTTGTGGATTTTGGTCAATTTCTATTTGGAATTTGGAAAAACTTTCTTCTGCAAAGTTGTAGAGAATTGAATTTCCTATAAAAACTCATGAGATTCGAATTTTCTGATGAAAGGGCTATTTATTATGAATTATTGAAGTTCGGAAGCTCAAAATAATTAATTTTTGTAAGTTTTAATTATTTATTTTATGAAAATGTTTTTTATCATTTCTTTCTAGAAGGTGGCATGTGGGAAATGCTAGGATCTGAATTCTAAGGTTGGCGTATGAATTTGATATATATATATATTAATTTATTAAATTTTACGCTTTGGTGTTCTAAGCGATTTCTATAAATAAGGTGTCTTGGGTTAGAATTGAAAATCACACGAAGCTGAAGTTTTCTCTCTATATTATCGAGCGTATTCTTGTGAGTATTTTGAGTATACTTTGAGTATTACTATACGGTCTGAAGTCCAAGTCATAGCCTTTATATCAGGTGTTTTAAATTTAGAAATCTTGATCTTTCGAGGTAAGGGATATTATTTTTTTTGTAATGATATTATTTCTTCAATATCATTATCTTTGAAATATTGATCTGAAGTTTTATCAAATTTGGAACTTTTTCATGTCGGGGTTACTATTCATGGGTTCTTATTCATGATTCTTATTCACGAGTTCTTATTAAATGAGTTCTTATTCACGAGTTCTTATTCACGAGTACTATTCAGCGAAGCGTGAAGATGTTTTTGTGGAATTTCTATCTTTTGGTGTCGGAGTTACTTATTCACGATATCTGGCCTTTATTCACGATATCTGACCTTATTCACGTATCGAATTATTCAATAGAAAAATAAAATTTCTTCTTTTTGTCCAAAATATCTATTCGGATACTAACTCGATTGTATCCATGTTTTGATCATTCTTGAATTTTACACCACTATGATTATTTTGAGGTATTTTTGGGCGTGGATAAAACCAAGTCTGAATCCTTAATCCTTAATCCTTGTCATTTTGTTTCACTTTGGATTCGTTTTTCTTTAAAAATATTTTTCATCATCCTCGTCTTAAATGATGATATTATTGAATATCTTTGGCTGTAGTGCAAAGATGAATGATTTCTGAAGAATATCTTTTGGCTGTAGTACAAAAGATGAGCAGTGTTTAAATGAACATGACCGGTGATGAATATCTTTGATTGTAGTGCAAAGATGAATATTTAATTCGGATGCATATTGATTGATATTCTGAGGATAAAATATTGATGATGATGGGTATTAAATTCATAGATTATAGTAGATTTCATTCTACGTAACTCTTACATGAATTATTATTTCACTATGAATATTGATGCGAAACTTGTTATACTATGTGATACATCAGATTTTTCCTGTTGAAGACTAACGATAATTTGTTGTATATTATCTTAGTCATAATATTCTTTCTTGGGCTAGTTGAGCTCACCCTTTTCCTTGTTGTTCCATTTTTTTTCTCGGGAGGCGAGAATGTAGCGAAAGTCTAATGAGTCGGGGTATGGAATGAAGGTTCTAGAGAGAGTTGTTTAGTAGTCCTCACCATTTTTATAAAATAATGAATCAATAATTATGATGGGGATTTATTTGCATGTGGATATTATGCGGAAGACAATATTATATTTAAACTCACGGTATATATTGTAAGTATTTCACACGACATTTGTATTATTAAAGTTGTAGTTTGCTTTTTGTACCATGTATTTGGCGACTCGAGAATGGGTGTTGTGTATACCTATTTTGGGGGCGTCACAGTTAATATCGAGCTTAGGGATATGATCTCGGCGGAGATCGGGGAATAGAACTAGGAGGGAGGCGAGTAAATCCTTATTTAGTGTGTCCTACTAAGCTTATTTGTTAGTTAGTCGATATATAGGGATATTATGTGATATATTGATTTCCTTAATTAACCCTTGTTTTATGGCGGATTTGAGAATGTCGTGAGAATATTAACAAAGTGGAGTAAATGAGGCCAAGTGGAGATCTCATCTTTTACAACGAGAGAGAGCGTCTGAAGCAGTTGGCAATGTTCCTCCCGTGAACAACACCATCGCTTGGCGAGATGATGAGCGGGGGATGTTTAGAAGCTTTTGGAGTTCATGTAAAATCGAAGACGAGGGAGACTCGTGTCAAAAATCTGAGGAGGAAATGATAGCAATTCACGGGTGGTCACAATAAAGCAGTTGAGAGTTGGGACCACGAATTGCGGGGAAAGCGGATCCGATTAAAGGCGAGGCGTGGGTCAAACAAATTACCAAGATATTCGATGTCTTGGGATGCACGGAGGAACAGAAAGTTCCATTCGCCACCTTTATGTTCCGTGGCGGCGATTCTTGGTGGGAATCGTGAAGCGTACCATCGGTACTTTTCAAGATGTCGTGGGAGACGTTTGAAGCTTGATTCAATGACAAGTACTTCCACGAAAGTATTCGTTATATGAAAGAAGTGGAGTTTATTAGACTAGAAAGCGAGAATAACATGGCGGTGTCCCGGTCTGGCGAAGTTCGCGGAGTTATCGAGTTGCACCTCATTTGGTGGAGAATGAGGAGCGATGACGCGGATGTTTACGAGAGGTTTGAAACCCGAGCATCGTCGATATCTCATTTCTCATAAATTTTCTCTCTATTCGGATGTTGTCAGCGGGGCTCGGTTGTTAGAGGCGAGATAACGAAATACGTTCAACCGGGGACCATAACCGAGGATCATACCAAGATAAGCAGTCATCGGAATAACGATAACCACGAGAAAGAAGAATACGGACAAAGCGGTAACCACTCGATGGTAATCGTGGCCATGAAAATAGAAGAAGCGAGTCGGGAGGAGATTTTAAAAAGAGGAGATTCAACAACGACTATGTGAAGAGCGTCGGCGCCAAGATGCAACTAGTTTTAAGGGAGGAGAAGCGACCACCGGTCATATGCTACAAATGCGGAAAAGAGGACATATCGATCCAAAGCGCCCTAACGATTCAAGGTATGCTATAATTGTGGAAAGGAAGGACATATCGCTCGAGATTATACGATGAGCGAAACCTAGTTCATTGGGGGACGGTGACTCAAAAAACTGTCCCGAAAAAGTCGAAAGTCAGCGATTAGGGAAGAAGCGTTTGTTGTGGTTGGTCAAAATGCGAGGAACCCGAACGAAGTTAGCACGCAGGTTAGTTAATTATAAATTCTTGCGAAGTATATACCTTACTAGATATTGGTTCTACCCATTCTTTTATCTCTCTTTACTTGCGCTCGGCGTTTGAACTTGACTACGGAGAAATTAAACTTTGACCTATCTGTGGAGACTCCATTAGGAGAAACTTTCATTACATCAGTTGTTTAAAAATCTTGCTTGATTCAAGTTGGCACTATCACATTACTGTTAACCTTATTTCTATAGAGATATTTGCTTTTGATGTGATTTTAAGGTTAACTACTCATCATGCCAAATTGATTGCTTTTGTAAGGTTGTTAGTTTTCATATTCTAAGCAACTTTGTTATTCAATTCAAGCAATCAAACCATTGTAGTCAAACATTTTCATATCAAGCCATGAAGTCATTCGTTTATTACGGATGTCAAGTTTTCTTAGTCCATGTTATGGATTTGAATAAAGAACACGTCGATTTGAATAATATTCTGTTGTTATTGATTTTTCTCGACGTATTTCGAAGAATTTCTTGGCTTACTCCCAAAGCACGATATTAAATTTTGTATCGACTTTGAACACAGTACTGAAACTCATTTCTAAAATCTCATATCGAATGGCTCTATTGAACTTGAGAGTTAAAAATTCAACTATAAATTTGGTACCGAGCCTTTATCTTGTGACTTCCTTTGTGGAATTCACTAAGCGGAACTCTCTCTGTAGGGGCGTCATATTCGATGCGATAGTAAAGCGATAGGTGTCATTGTGACGTCTTATCCAAGATTGGGATATGAGTCGCAGTTGAGAGCAACCTAAGTCGATTATCGAAAGGCGTAGCTTTACAAGCAGCTTATTGGTTATTATCGGAGATTAGTTGAAGGATATTCTCGAATCGCTATTCCATTAACGCACTGTGGTGACTCGTAGAGATACAAAATTCGAATGGAGCAAGGAATGTGGGAAGAGCTTGAAGAACTCAAGAGAGACTCATTTAAGCCACATGTTACGATCACGCCATCTGGAAAAGCGAGCGTGGTAGGTGACGCGATGAGTAGAAGATTATATGCGAGGAGCGAGTGCGATGATGTCAAGTATACGATAGAGCCAACTTTAATAGAAAAAGTTAAGGTTGCTTCCGAGCCACCGGGCCCGAAATGCGCGTATGAAGAAGAAAGTACAAGAAGGAGCTATTAGGGCGAGAATTGATGAAGAAGGAATACTTGAGTCCACTCTAGACTTTGTGTTCTAACGACTACGATTTGAAAGTACAAGATTATGATGGAGGCACACAATACGCCATTTTCAATCCATCACAGGAGTACCAAAATGTATTATGATCTTCAACATACATTTTGGTGGAGCAATATGAGGAGAGAGATCGCGTAGTTTATCTCGAGATGTTTAACTTGTCAGCGTGTAAAGGCGGAGCATCTTGTACCTAAGGGTAAGTTGCAACCACTTGAGATTCCGGAATGGAAGTGGGAACACATTACTATGGATTTAGATTACGGGTCTTCCTGCGGTTTCTCAAGGCATCAATGCTATTTGGGTTATTGTTGATAGATTAACCAAGTCCGCTCATTTCTTTACCGATCGAGAGACTTATTCCTTGAACGTCTTTCTCCTATATACGTAAATGCGATTGTGAGATTGCATGGCATGCCGATATCCATAGTTTTAGATCGTGACCCAAGATTCACTTCATGATTTTGGGTTAGTTTGTAAAAAGTTATGAGCGCGAATTTACGATTGAGTTTGGCATACCATCCTCAAGCGGATGGGCAATCAGAAAGGACTATTCAAACTCTTGAAGATATATTAAAACTCCGTGTCCTAGATTTCAAAGGAAGTTGGGATAAGTACTTGCCATTGGTGGAATTCTCATACAACAATAGTTATTAAATAAATATAGGCATGGTTCCATTCGAAGCATTATATGGACGAAAATGTGGAGTTTCTCGATATGTTGGGATGAGGTGGGTGAAGCAACATTATTGGGACCCGAGAGTTAATACGATATGACTCTACCGAAAAGATCCAAATGATTCGACAAGCGTATCTGAGCGGCACAAGATCGACAAAAGAGTTATGCGGATCTTCATCGAAAGGGCGTGGAATTTAATGTAGGGGATCGTATGTTATTGTTGCGAGTTGCTCCATGGAAGGGAGTTACAAGATTTGGGAAGAGAGGAAAGCTCGATCCACGATTTATCGGTCCATTTCAAATTCTTGATCGAAAGTAGGAAATGTAGCCTATAGACTTGCGTTACCTCCGAGTATGTCTCGTGTTCATAATGTGTTTCATATATCATACTTATTAAATATGTGAAAGACCGAACCACGTTATAGAGTTAAACAGGACGAGATAATGAAGACTTAACGTATGAAGAGGTACTGTCAAGATTTTGGATAGGAAGGAGCATGTCCTACGACTGAAGGTCATACCACAAGTTAAAGTTTTGTGGAGAAACCATGCTATTGAGGAAATGACACGGGAGTTGGAAAGCGGAAATGAAAGCGAGGTATTCTCATCTTTTCAAAAACACCGGTCACGTCGTCGATTTCGAGGACGAAATTTCATAAGGAGGGAGGTTGTAAGACCAGAAATTTTTAAATAAAAGGAATTTCCTTTATTTATTATTTTGAAATAGTAAAGGTTGATTTGATTAATGTGGATAGTTAGGGGTAAAATGCTAAATATTTTAAATAAAGCAGTGGTGATAAAATATTCATTATTGTCGGGGAATATTCGTTTTGGTCGTGGAATATTAAATCTTTGTCGGAGAATATTAAATGCGGCAGTAGCGACCATGTGTGAGCCCCATAACGGAAAGTGATTGGATGAAGAAAGCGAGCAAATATAAGTTGTTTTTTAAATAAGCTGGCGTAGTTATTCTGATTAATCTTGTTAAAATACCGGTGGTTAAAAAAACACTAATTGTCTGGCGTTGTTGAGCAGTAGCACAGTATTGCACCAATTATTGATTCTTACGTAAGAAGGCACTACTCAATAAATGGTTACGGTAATTCTTATTCGATTATTTTATTTTATTGATTCAATAATTCTTTGCGTTGATATTTTATATTCTTTGTTGTTTCAATAATTGTCATTACAATTATTTTTCATTATCGAAAGCAATAATTCATATTATCTGAATAATATTATTAGATAACATTATTGGCAATGTCTAGAAAGTTACATCTAAGGAGAGGTTTGGTCACCTAATTAATTGCCAAGGAAGAAGAAATTCTTATTGGAAAGCCCCCTTCCTCTGGGAAGCTGCACGGTTGTCAATATTGTGATTACGTAATATTATTTGTGAATAATTAATTATTGATTTATATGATGAGGAAAATATTGATTTTATGTGGATATAGATGGAGAAAATTTTTAAAATGACAATTGTTGAAAATTAATATTTTATCTTTTACGATAAAATAATTCATTTAAATATATTATTTTAATAATATATTAACGGTGATATTTTTTACAACGAATGTGGGATATATGAGTATATGAGGAGGAAGAGTATTTTTGTGGCATTAAATGTTTAACACATGTTTTGTGTGTTGGTGGACACAATTATTGTAGAAATTTGATTATAAGCTTGTAAAATCACTTGTTTGTGGATTTGGTCAATTTCTATTTGGAATTTGGAAAAACTTTCTTCTGCAAAGTTGTAGAGAATTGAATTTCCTATAAAAACTCGCGAGATTGAATTTTCTGATGAAAGGGCTATTTATTATGAATTATTGAAGTTACGAAGCTCAAAATAATTAATTTTGTAAGTTTTAATTATTTATTTTATGAAAAATGTTTTTTATCATTTCTTTCTAGAAGGTGGCATGTGGGAAATGCTAGGATCTGAATTCTAAGGTTGGCGTATGAATTTGATATATATATATATATATTAATTTATTAAATTTTAACTTTTGGTGTTCTAGCGAATTTCTATAAATAGGGTCTTAGGTTAGAATTGAAAATCACACCGTGAGCTGAAGTTTTCTCTCTATATTATCGGCGTATTCTTGTGAGTATTTTGAGTATACTTTGAGTATTACTATACGGTGCAAGTCAAGTCATGTAGCTTTATATCAGGTGTTTTAAATTAAAATCTTGATCTTTCGAGGTAAGGGATATTATTTTTTTTGTAATGATATTATTTCTTCAATATCATTATCTTTGAAATGTTGATCTGAAGTTTTATCAAATTTGGAACTTTTTCATGTGGGGTTACTATTCATGGGTTCTTATTCATGAGTTACTTATTCACGATTCTTATTCACGAAGTCTTATTAAATAAAGCGTGAAGATGTTTTTGTGGAATTTCTATCTTTTGGTGTCGAGAGTTCTTATTCACGATATAAGACTATATTCACGTATCTGACACTATTCACGTATACGGCACTATTCAATAGAAAAATAAAATTTCTTCTTTTGTCAAAATATCTATTGCGGATCTAACTACGATTGTATCCATGTTTTTGATCATTCTTGAATTTTACACCACTATGATTATTTTTGAGGTATTTTTGGGCGTGGATAAAACCAAGTACGAATCCTTAATCCTTAATCCTTGTCATTTTGTTTCCTTTGGATTCGTTTCTTTAAAAATATTTTTCATCATCCTCGGTCTTAAATGATGATATTATTGAATATCTTTGGCACTGTAGTCAAAGATGAATGATTTGAAGAATATCTTTGCTTTGTAGTGCAAAGATGAGCAGTGTTTAAATGAACATGACTAATCGATGAATATCTTTGGCTTTTGTAGTGCAAAGATGAATATTTGATTCAGATGCATATTGATTGATGTTACGGGGATAAAATATTGATGATGGATTTATTAAATTCATAGATTATAGTAGATTTCATTCTCTACGTAACTCTTCTATGAATTATTATTTCATTCTATGAATATTGATCCGAAACTTGTTGTCTCATTGTATTCATCAGATTTTTCCCTGTTGAAGACTAACGATAATTTGTTGTATATTATCTTAGTCATAATATTCTTTTCTTGGGCTAGTTGAGCTCACCCTTTTCCTTGTTGTTCCATTTTTTCTTCTCGGGAGGCGAGAATGTGGCGAAGTCTTAGTCGGGTATGGAATGAAGGTTTAGAGAGAGTTGTTTAGTAGTCCTCACTATTTTTATAAAATAATGAATCAATAATTATGATGGGGATTTATTTGTATGTAGATATTGGCCAGAAGACAATATTATATTTAAACTCACAGTATATATTGTCGTATTTCACGACGACATTTGTATTATTGAAGTTGTAGTTTGCTTTTTGTACCATGTATTTGGCGACTTCGAAGAATGGGTGTTGTGTATACCTATTTTGGGGCGTCACATTATTGGTTTCTGGTTGTATATCTTTGGCTGTGAAGTGCGAAGATGAATTTTTAATGAATATCTTTGGTAGGATTGCGAAGATGAATTTAATATTTTTAACTATAAAGGTATTCAAGGTATCCTCACCTCTTTATCATACAGTGCGTACGTACCTAATTTCGAGGGCGAAATTCCATAAGGAGGGAGATTATGAGACCCAGATTTTATCAATAAAGATTTAAATTTTGTCAAAATAATTTTTTAATATTATGGTTTGAATTTGAGATAATATTATAGTTGTGGGTAGTATTTATAAATTTTGCAAAGTATGCAGTGGTTATATTATATTCGATTGGTCGGAAATATTAGGTTTAACGGGGAATATTAAATACAATGGCTCAATCATTGGTGGACCCATAATGTAATTCATCATTGTCGGATCGAGAAAACGACAAAAATATTTTATTGAAATAACGGCGGAAGTTTCTGGTTGATCTTTGTTGAACTACTTTCGGTAGTAAAAGTCTGATAATCGTGTGTGGTTGCGTAGAAGCTGCGGTATTGATTATTGATGCTTATGTGAGAAGTCACTCGGTTTGATTCCATTATTGTCGATTAATAATATGAATTATTATAGCGATAATGACGTTTTGTTTTATTCATTATTATTAACGTAATAAAACGAAACATCTTTTATATAAAATGAATATTTTATTAAAGTTATTCTATAAATAGAATATATTATATTTTATTATGCGTAGTGTTGCGTAGTGTTTTGCGTAGTATTTTTGCATAGTGTTGCATAGTGTTCAGATAGTAAAATGTTTTATATAAATAGAATATATGATATTTTATTTAAAAGATTTTGCTTTTAAATATGGACCGTCGATTAAAGTAAATCAAACTGGACCGATTCATGGATTAATTACTATGCATTCTATTTTCCTATAAATAGAAGCTCATTCCTTCATTATTTTCTTACGAATTCTTTGAAACTCAGAGAGAGAAATTATAGAGAGAAGCTATAGAGAAAATCATATAGAGAAAGAAAGAAGTATTACGGTACTTCACTACTTTGATATCCAATGTCTTTTTACGGTAAGGGATATTATTTGTTGTAACCCGTAAGGGGGTGTTATTCTTTCTTATTCATGAAGAGAACTTACATTATTCCATTCATTATTATTACATTGGAATAACTTTTGTAAAAGTGGCATACCCTATACATAACTCAGATATCTGGCAGCATACCTATACTTGGTGAAATCCTTATATTATTCCATTCTTATTTATTCATTGGAATAACTTTGTATCTGTGAATCCCCTATACTTGGTGATCTTCTTACATTATTCCATTCTTTATTATTACATTTGAATATCTCATCGTGTGTTTTACAGGACACTGGTTCCATTGTTTATTATTCCGCATTTATTATTACTGTTGGAATATCACATACGTGTGTTTTACAGGACTGGTTCTATTGTTTATTATTCGCATTTATTTATTATTCTCTGTTGGATCATCCTATCGTTTATTGTGAATTTCACGACATTGGATCATTCGTTTTAGATTATTATTATTCGGTTATTGGAATCGAATAACTATACATGCAAATCGCATGCATGGTGATTTCTTTTATTATTCCATTCTTTATTATACCCGGTTGGTTAAAACTTTGACTTCTATACTCCATGAAATTAGTAGAATATCTTTGATATTTGCGTTTCATCCAAATATCTTTTCATGGAAATATTCTTCCGATTATTCTTGAATTTTACTCTACAAAATAGTATCGTGTTGACAATTTGGACGTTAATAATTCTGGATTAAATAATTCTTGAACTTGTTTTATTGAATTATTATGTCATTGTCATCATCCTCATGTTATATTATGTTATCTTTTGGCTTACATGCATAGATGAACTTAGTATGATTATGACCGAGGATCATTCGGTATAATCATAGCTTGATATAAATGATGTGACAAAAGTCCTCGATTGGCTTTTGTAATGCGTTGATGGATAGTTTTTGGTATGATTATGACTGGGGTGATTCGGTATAGTCATGACCATTGATGATTTAATGAAAATTCTTGGCCGTAGTACGAGGGATGATTAGATGTGGTGGAATATTTATTAAAGTCGAGTCTCAAATTTATAACAAATGATGAAAAACCTTTTAAATCATAAAAGATAGTAGACTTTATTTTCTACTTGACTCTTTTAATGGATTCGCATATTCCTACCGCAGATTAAAGCTGGTTTATCTCATTATATTTTATCGGTTTAACTTTGTTGAAGGCTAATGATAATTTATTCGCATTATCTTAGTCATAATATTTCTTCTTTGGGCTAGTTGAGCTCACCCTTTCTTTCTTCGTTTCTCTTGAGAAATGAGAATATATTTGAGACGAGTCCTGGGAGCGGAGTAATGGTCCGAGGATAGGATTGCACTAGTAGTCCTCACTATTACGTGAAATAGTGTGATAATAATTGTAATGAGGACTTCTTGAGTATGGATATTGTCCTAAATGACAATATTTCTATTAGAACTCTCGGTTTATGTGATTGTCAGTATGTTACACGATAGATGTATAATTAAGTTTGTATTTGAATTTATGTACCGTGTAAAGTGGTGACCCAAGATGGGTGACGTATACCTAATTTTGGGGCGTCACAAATAAATTAAATAATTAATTTATTTAAATAAATAATATTTATTCTACAATAGGGATAAGCCTCCCTAGCGATCAACGACTTTCCGGATAATATAGATTTCAACATTAATCATAAAAGAACCTTTGAGTAAATAGTTACGTGACAATTCAATCCTTTCCATCATACAATGTCCCAATTAAATATAAGACATGGAATTATCACAAGTCTTATTTTATTTAATTATATGTATTTCGACTCTTAAATGCACAACTCCAAATAATGCAAATTAGAAACTCCTTTCTAATTTCATTACGCTTCGTCGAGGACTATTGGGTTGTCATTTATCGAATCACATAGGACATTTCTCTTCTTTTAATAAGTGGTAGATTCTTTATTGATCATACATTATCTCCGTATACAACCTATTATACCCAAGCATACCCTTTGATATACCCTAAGGGTCTTAAGGAATAAGTCAAAGTATAACTCATCATACACAAGATACTATGATGATCTCAAGTCCAAGGATCACTTCAGACTACTATCACTACGAGAATTCCTATCGACAAGCAAGTAAAACTCCATTAGGTATTCCTTAGCGAGCCAACGTTCAAAGTGAACTTATTCTTTAATAAGCACCTACATACTTGCTTTAGTGTCTCCACACAAATGATCATGAGATCAATCGTCCTCATCCAATGAAAGAAAACAGCGTATGTACCAATCTATCTGGATTCACTAATCCCCAATTTAGTAATCCAACGATTGGGAACTATTTTAGTTTTAAGCTTTCTAAGAATTTAGATCTCATTAGAATGATCATCATCATTATTCTAAAAGCATTGCTTAAAACTATGGGTTTATCACATATTATAAAACAACATCATGTAGATAATTAAAAGCCTTTAATAAATTAATCCTTTTTATTAATAAATGAATAAGATTATTCTAAAAGTATATGCTTTATCATCAAACATGATTGGCTTGTGTGCATACTACTTTCACGGGGATCATTCGGTATAATCATGGCTTGATATAAATGATGTGACAAAAGTCCTCTTGGCTTTGTAATGCGGTGATGGATAGTTTTGGTATGATTATGACCGGGGTGATTCGGTATAGTAGTATGACCATTGATAATTTGATGAAAATCCTTGATAAGTAGTACGGGGATGATTAGATATTGTGGTTTATTCATTAAACTGAGTCTTAGTGATAAAAATTGATGAAAACCTTTTAAAACCTAAAAGATAGTAGACTTTATTTTCTCTTGACTCTTTTAATGGATTGCGATATTCATCAGCAGATTAAACCTGGTTTCTCATTGTATTTTATCGGTTTAACATTGTTGAAGACTATTGATAATTTATTCTGCATTATCTTAGTTATAATATTTCTTCTTTGGGCTAGTTGAGCTCACCCTTTCTTTTCTTCGTTCTCTTGAAATGAGAATATAGTTGGGACGAGTCGGGGAAAAGAGTGATGGTCCAGAAGATAAGATTAATAGTCCTCACTATTACGTTAAATAGTGTGACAATAAATGTAATGAGGACTCTCTTGAGTATGGATATTGTCTAAATGACAATATTCTATTAGAAACTCTCGGTTTATGTATTGTCAGTATATGTTACACTGCGTGAGATGTATAATTAAGTTTGTATTTGAATTTATGTACCATGTAAGTGGCGACCCAAGATGGGTGACGTATACCTAATTTTGGGGGCGTCACAAAATCTATCCCATATGACAGGTTCACAATCGCATTGGTAAAGCCCGCATGTGTTTGCATGTAAGTTTTTTTAGGGAAAAGGAAGATAAAATAAAATAATTAAAATTTTCAAAATCTCATGTTTGTGAGCTTTTTAAAAGAGGAAGTGAAGAAATTTGGAGGTAAAATTGATTTTATTTTTGACTTAAATTTTTTTCTCAAAAAATGAAAAGATTCGGAGAGATGAGAAATGATGAGATAGTTAAATATTTTATATTACATGAAGTAACATTTCAAAATAAATAATGTTATTTATTACATTAATATATAAGAGTAATATAATAATATTGTAATTTAAAAATAAAAATATTTTTCATTCATTTTTCTTACTTCTAAACTCACAAATAAAAAAAATATAATTAAAATTTTATTTCTTTTTAAAACAAACATGAGATGTTAATATGTGTGCAAATTACCATCCTAGTGAATTAGGAGGGAGTAATGTTTGGAATGAACGAAGCATCAACACGACGTCGTATTATTCTTCAGAAAATCTCGTTCGCTGATGAACCCTGTAATTCTTCTCTTCCTAAAACCCTAAAAATTCCTAAACCCTGTAATTCTTTATCCTTTCTGCATGACAGTTGGGGAAATTCATGCTCATTCCCATTCAGCAATGGAGAATTCACCGGTTTCCAATAAAAATCTTTATTCTCAATTCTTTCAGCTCTCTCATTTTCACAAAATCCTCTGCTTCAGCCGCTGCTGCAAAGATAGAAGACGATGAACCCACCTGTCTTTCTCCTCCTAACGACACCGTTTTAGAAATTCTTTCTGGCCTGAAAGCCTTCGGCTCTGGAAAATTCTATAGGGAACATCGATTCAAATCCCTTGTATTGACTCTCACTTCGCCTCAGATTGATCGGATTGTCGACTACCTGCGAATCGAAAACCCAAATTCTGCTGTTGAGTTCTTTGATTTTTTAAAAAACGAGTACGGGTTTCGGCATTCTAGGGTTTCTGTTTTCCTTATTGCTCATCTTTTGGCGGGGAAGAGACGGCTTAGAGCGTTGCGTTCCCTTATACATCAAATGCTGCAACAAGAAGGTAATGACTTTAATAAAAAGAATCTGAAATATGTTGGTTTTGAAAATTTTGGGAATTGAATGAAGGTTTATTGCTGGAAGAAGTATTTGTGTTGTGTACAGCTGAATGCACTTTCCTCATGTTTCATTTTTAGATGATTTTTTAAGCATCTTGATAAAAATTCATATTCTTTTAATTCAGTTATCACTTTAAGAATTGCTCATTTTACTGGTTTATTGATTTCATTGTCACTCTTTTTAGGTTCTGATTCTGCGCCTTCACTTTGTGAGCTGCTTTGCCAGTTTAGGAACTGGAATTCAAATGGTTTGGTATGGGATATGATGGCATTTGCTTATTCTAGATCCGAGATGGTCCATGATGCCCTTTTTGTGCTTGCCAATATGAAAGATTTGAATATCCAAGCTTCAATAATGACCTACAACAGTTTGTTGTATAATTTACGTCACTCTGATACCATGTGGAATGTATATGATGAAATCAGAGCTAGTGGAGTCCGTCAGAGTGAATACACTGATTCGATTCTTATAGATGGTCTGTGTAGTCAGTCGTTGCTACAAGAAGCAGTGGCTTTTCTGCGAGAGACTGAAGGGACGAATTCCAGGGCACATGTTGTTTCCTTTAATACTCTCATGTTACGGTTCTGTAAAATGGGTTTTGTAGATATTTCAAAATGTTTTTTCTGTTTGATGTTCAAATGTGGACTACTTCCTGATGCCTACAGTTACAATATTCTCATTCATGGATTATGTGTAGCGGGTTCTATTGAAGAAGCATTAGAGTTTACAAATGACATGGAGAATCATGGAGTGGAGCCCGATTTAGTGACTTATAACATTCTTGCCAAAGGGTTTCGGCTACTTGGCATGATGAATGGAGCAGGAAAGATTATACAACAGTTGCTACAGAAAGGCTTAAACCCAGACATTGTCTCGTATACTATACTGATATGTGGGCATTGTCAGGTAGGCAACATTGATGAAGGCTTGAAGCTGCATGAAGAGATGTTTTCTCGGGGATTTCAGCTGACTAATATCTCTTACAGCTTGTTGCTTAGCAGTTTGTGCAAGAGTGGACGGGTTGATGATGCTCTGAGTTTGTTTTACAAAATGGAAACTATCTGTCTAAGACCAGATCTTATGATGTATTCTATCCTCATTCATGGTCTGTGCAAGCAAGGAGAAGTGCGAAGGGCTATTCAACTATACCAGGAAATGTGTGCGAAAAGAATTTTCCCAAATGTCTTTTCACACAGAGCTATTCTGTTGGGCCTGTGTGAGGAAGGGACAATATCAGAGGCAAGGTTGTATTTTGATACACTAACAAATCGTGACCTTGTGGATGATATTGTTCTGTATAATATTATGATTTATAGGTATGCGAAACTGGGTAATATTAGAGAGGCTGTACAGTTGTACAAAAAAATAGTTGAGAAAGGGATTACTCCAACTGTAGTCACTTTCAATTCTCTAATTTATGGGTCCTGCAGAGCCAGACAAGTAGCTGACGCTAGAAGGTGGTTGGGTACCATCAAAGTGCGTGGATTAATACCTAGTGTAGTAACTTACACCACTTTAATGAACGCTTTCTGCGAAGTGGGAAATGTGCAGGCCATGTATGAATTGCTTGGAGAAATGGAAGCCAGAGATGTTTTACCAACTCATGTTACATACACAGTGATTATAAAGGGACTCTGCAAACAAAGAAAATTGCTAGAATCTGTGAGATTACTTAAGAATATGTTTTCTAAGGGTCTGCGGCCAGATCAAATCTCATACAACACTGTCATTCAGTCTTTCTGCAAAGCTAAGTACATGAAAATAGCCTTTCTGTTACACAACCAGATGTTACTCCATAATCTTAAGCCTGATTGCGTTACATATAACATTCTCATTAACGGTTTATGTATATATGAAGACCTAAAGGATGCTGATGTACTATTATCTTTCCTTCAGGATCAAAATGTTCGATTGGCAAAATTAGCTTATACCACACTAATCAAAGCGCATTGTGTAAAGGGTGATGTACGTAAGGCAATGGCGCTATTCTATCAGATGGTGGATATGGGTTTTGAAATCTCGATCAGAGATTATAGTGCTGTCATTAACAGATTATGCAAAAGATGTTACTCTCGGGAGAATATATTATGCAAAAGTTTTTTGACAAATAATGCAAAGCTTTTTATCTGTATGATGTTATCCAATGGCATCTCTCCTGATCAGCAAATTTGCTCAGTGATGCTTGATTCTTTGGCTCATGCTGGCGACATCAATTCTATATACGAATTACTCGCTACCACAATCAAATGTGGCTTATATCCTGGTCAAGATACGAGGCTGTAACGATCCGTATGCTTCTCGCTGTTTGGAACACGTTGGTCCATTAATGTGGTGTACAAGGTATTGCACACACCAAATATTTGTCTTTCAAGTTACTATTTTCTCAAAATCTGTTACAATAGTACCCAGCCTAGCCCCCACTCCCCAGCGTGAAAAAAATAAAATGAAGCCCTACAAGTGCAATCCTGGCATCTAACATGAAATTAAGAAGACCTCCATGCATCATTGTAACCATAAAATGACCACTGACTGCCCCATTCTCAATCTACATTGTCACTGTTGATCTCTCTCAAAGATTGCACAGAATATGTATGGATGAGCTACATTAGATTATTGATTGGAACAATCATCATTATTATTCCTCTATTTGCTCAGTTTTCTAGGGGAGTGAGTTCACTTGGTAACAGGAATTTTACTATTGACTGCTTGATGTTATAACCTTTCCTGCCCATTTATCGTTACATTGTTGGCCATTATTTGTTCTATTCTCTCAAATGTAATTACCAACAACAAGCTTCTCTTTTTTTGTATAAAGCTAGGGGCAAAAGTACAATAAAAAAATTAATACATCAAAATGGGGCATATCTTGTAAGAAGTCCAATTATTTTTATTCAGAAAAAGGTGTTTAAGAATACCCATACTTGGGCCAAAATTACCTATGAAGAAAATCCCAATTTTTTTACCTATCAAAGATAAAACGAATTGCAACTTTTTTGAAAATTTAACATTTAGAAAGAGAAAGTTCTAATTTCTAAATTTTAATATCTCTATTTTCTTTGTTTGCTTTGAGAGACCACAATAATTTTCCTTGATATCATTAGCTACATAATCAAGTCACTGTTCAATTTTTGACTTTTTAATTCTTTGACTCGTGCAGGTAGATTTGATTCAGCTGGACATGGCAGCTGCTCTCATGTTGTATGGCAAAGACTGTATGTGTATGTGTTTATTAATTCTCGTCCAGTAAGTTTATTCTCCATTTAAGTAAGAATTTCATTGTACTCGCTTTATTTTCACATTTTCCAATAAAGGTCTTTATTCTTTAACATGTTAGAGTTGACCTTTTCCGTTTCTCATCCCTCTCTGATGATTTCCTAAGAGCATGTATGCACAGTAAGAGGTTAATTGATGTTTTGGTTACTGTACTAAGGGTTAATTTTTATTCTTGTTACTGAATCTTTTTTTTTACAAAGACATTACTATCCTCAAAATAATATTACAAACTAGTCATTGCTCAACATTCCGTTCACAAAATTGACGAAAATGTTGAATAGACTAACGTTTAACAGTTGTTATGTGGAGTACTTGAATATGTGGCAGGTGGGTCCCTGTTATGTGGGGGTTAATTGATATTTTGGTGACTGTACTGAGAGTCTATTTTTATTTTGGTTATTGAATCTTTTTTTCTTTCAAAATAATGTTACAAACTTGTCATTACTTAACATTACTTAATTAACGTGTGAGTTAGTTATTGGTGACGAGACACATGATATTACTGCAGAAATCAGAAAAGGGGAAAAATTAAAAAATGGAAAAAAATTAGAGCACAATTTTGTCACGATTCATCTTGGCCATGAATATATGGTTCATTTCTTCTCTGCCAATGACAATACACATGGCAAAATGTACCACATCACCAATAACCAACTCACACATCATCTTTTTTCGCTCACGTGATATGCACAGTTCAGCATTTTCGGCCAATTTTTTGGACGGAATGTTAACTAATGATTAGTTTGTAACATTTTTTTGGAAATTGTTAAATTCACAACAGAAAATGTTATTTCCATAACAAAAGTGTCGCTATAGATCCTATAGCGACAGTTTTCACCGTCGCTATACATCTAGTGACATTCTTATTGTGAAAATAACAAAAAGTGTTGTGGATTTAACAATTCCATTTTTTTTATAGTTGTATCAAAAAAAAAGATT
The DNA here is from genome assembly GCA_020205615.1 of Panax quinquefolius. Taxonomy (NCBI): domain Eukaryota; kingdom Viridiplantae; phylum Streptophyta; class Magnoliopsida; order Apiales; family Araliaceae; genus Panax; species Panax quinquefolius. The sequence continues at coordinate 130,371,644 of CM035171.1, read as the reverse complement.
ACGTAACCAAAATGAAAATCGACCCTACTACAATAATCAAAACATTAATTAACATTTCACGTAACAAGGACCCACCTGCCACATAAATCTTAACTAATGATTAGTTTGTAACATTTTTTTTAGTATAATAATGTCTTTGTAACAAAAAAAATTCAGTAACCAAAATAAAAATCGACTCCTAGTATAGTTACCAAAACATCAATTAACCTTGCACGTAACAAGGACCCACCTGACACATAAGCAAGTACCCCACATGACAGTTCTTAAACGTTAGTCCATTAAGCACTAACGTCAATTTTTGGAATGAATGTTAAGTAATTGACTAGTATGTAACTTTTTTTTAGTATAGTAATGTCTTTGTAATAAAAAAAATCAGTAATTAAAATGAATATCGTCCTCTAATATAGTAACCAACACATCAATTAATCCGTACAATAAGTATTGACCGATTATAGACGGTATTAATGACTTGAACTGAAATCCTTGGTAAATAATTAAGTGTATAGGAGTGCCTGAAGCTATTGATTTATAATGTTAGTCTCATTGGAGTGATATGTGTCCTTATCTTTTCTTTCTTTGGCTATTCCTGATACGTCTCCTTTCCTTTTTCAGCTGTCCGTGATACGTATCCTTAATGAGCTTAATATATGGCATATGAGTCATCTGTAAAATTACCTAAAACACGGTTCTTTTCGGTTTGTGAAATGAGACGAGTACACGATACATTATATAGGCTAAAATGCGCTACGTTAGGGTAATTTTATACGAGTGCTTTTAGGAATTCTCTTAGAGTCTAAATACAATAAAACAAAGTTTTATAGAAGATTTTAGTTGAATCAATAAGTTGATTGGTTTGTAAATAATTTAGTACGAAGTGACATTGAGCATCCAAGAAAATTGATATTTGTGCAACTATAGGTAAAAAGAAGCAGAAAAATATTTTGGTAAGCTAAATTTAGGCTTTAGAGTATTTGTACGTAAAACTACCATGTTTGGAAACACAAGACCAATTCACGATTTACTAGGTCAATAATAATAGTTGGCAACTCTAGTCATGTGAAGGGTCATAGTTTAGTGTCTGCATAATCCGCTCCTCGTGTATTTAGCTTGAATTTAAAGGACTATATTATTTTTATATGTAGTCTGCTTTAAGCTCTGTAAGGGATTGGCTTCTGGTCTGGAAGCTTCCAAGTATATAAAATAGGATTCAATTATGCATCTGGCAGCTACTTTTTTCCAACAACATGATCTGCACTGATAAGAATTAAACCATTACTTTAAATTTTAATTTCTCAACAAAAGTAAAAATCAAAAAAAATAAAATTAAGATTATTAGGATATCAACGAACATAATGATTTTGGATTTCAGTGATAATTTTTTTTGAAGTTATCTTCTTGACTCTTTAAATTGATTTTTCTTAATGTAAATGCCAGGGCCAGAACTTTGGTATGAAGAAACAGTTTGATCTATTTGTGGAAACTATAACTCATTACTTGCCGCAGGAGTATAAATCAGCAGAACAAGTGTCACGATTTTCTGATTCAGGAGTATAAATCAGCAGAACAAGTGTCACGATTTTCTGATTAATTTCGAGAATAGCTATTAATTTACAGCTATCATTAGCCTGATAGATGCAACAGTAGTCTCCTATACAGTGGTGTAGAATTTGGTGTACTCCTAAATGAAATCTTTAATCAACTGAAGGTACTCGCATATCTACAAGTTTCCAATAATTTCTTTTCTCAAAGTACATATAATGAAATGTTTCTGTATATTTGAAGAAGTTGTATAATCTTCGTGCAAAGTGGGTGCTAGTTCTTGAAGATGGTCCGGTTTGTTGTTTTCCATTGTTATAAATTGAAAACCATTTTCAGATGTGCCGAGATGTAAAGAAACTGATGAAGATATTCAATGAGTAGCTTGATGCTAAGTTGGAATGACTTGGAACATTACAATCAGGGCTGAACCAGGAATTCATATCATGGGCAGGGGGACCAAAATCAAAGAGAAAATAGTGTCTCGGGTTAGGTTGTCTTTGAGTTCACATAAATATATTGCACCTACATAATCATCAGAGGTACTAGCCTCCCTCACTCCATTCTCTAGGCTTTCAGGTATGATATTAAACCGTATCACAACCACTTCTTCCTATCAACTCAATTGCAGTACTCATAGCCATGTCATAAGCCGTATCCCCACTTGGCAAATTCTGCAACGGACCTACCACTGAACCTCTATTCCGGCTGCTATTTATCTTGTGTGCATGTTCCGCCTCTTTCATCATGGTATCCAAGACCCAATCTCATCACAAACCAGCATAAAAGAGTGAGATTCATTCAGCTCTCTTCTGTGAGCTTATAGTTCATAGGTAATGCGTGTGTTGAATGAGACTATGGGGAGAGGCCATGTGGTAAAGGGAAAATTTGGGGTATGGCCTCCCTGATTACAACTATGTAAAAGATCGAGATGTCCTTTGATTTTCAATTCATAGTTTAGATTTTTGCTTTGATGACTTCCTGTACCGTTTCTACAATGTTACTTGATCTTTGAGGTTTTTTTTTCTTTCTGCTTTCAGGACTGACAAGTGCAAGTTTGCCATGCTGACCGGATAAAAATAGACATACCATGCATAGGAGGATGATTGTACAAGATGGAGATAAAATCTGTTCTGCATAGGGCACTTTTTCTTCTTATAGTTCCACCTCATTTTGCTCTTCGTGTGATATTTAAGTTAATTGTAATCTATTTTTCGTTCTAAAGCAAGAAACTACACAGTTGGCCAGGGTCAACTGATTAAACATCCCAGAATCAGAATGCTGTAATCTAATAAATTTGTGGACTCTACAACAACAATATGAACTGCTGGTATAACTGTCTTTTTACATGTAAGGTTGGTTCATCAGGTGAATCAATAATTTTACAACCGGCACATTTTGTGATCAAAATGGACTAAACGGGTCAATACCAAATATTCCATTCACAAACCAAACTTCTGCTACACTTTGATTCCTCTTCGACCAGCTGCTTTTGCTCCTGACCGACCTCGTCTCAAATTAATATACATTGTGCCTTCAGTTATAAGGGATTCTCTCCAATGTCAAGTGTCTAACTGAACACCAAATGCTGTGTAAACTCTAGCTTCTCAACATCTGAAGAATTAACCAATAAGAGTTGATCACTCCATTCAATAATACAAGGGAATTAACGTAGTAATTGGATCCTAAATTCTTTTAAGACATCTGTACACCTGTAGTCATTCTAAAAATCTCTACATATTTAGCTAGCTGATAGTAGATTCTGTAATGTTACGTTTGGATTGAAGGAATGTAATGAAAAGTGAAATGATTCATTCAATTCTAGTTGGAATGAGTTATTCTTCCTCCCCAAAAAACAAACACAATTTTTTTCATTTCATTCCATTCCCACCTTCATTACTCCAATCCAAGCATAGCATAAGTGAAAATTTTCTACTTTATTTTAATGATATATAAATAGTGCAATGAATGTATCACCTACAATATTATTCACACTACCTTCTTATGAATCAAACATGGACTAAATCCCCAACCATGATCAATCTTCATGTTCATTTTCACCTTCAGAATCTGACCAATAGAGAGAAAAAAATCCAATTAAAGATCAGTTACAAAAGAAGACGCACTAGTTATTTGAATTATATAAGACCAAAACCTGTTTAAAGGAAGAAACCACTTGAACCGACATATTTGTCAAGTATACAATTAATCTGACTAAGAAGGGGGAGATGTCCCTTCTCAGTTCTCACCTTTAAAGTTTTCAATTACGGGTAAACCACTACATTTACCAGCTCAAAGCAGATGGAGATTATTTAAACAAAGAGGGTGCAATTATCATATGCTCTACAGATTACTACCCAGAAAAAGAAAAGAATAGGTAGATCTCAAAGTGCATTGAATAAGGGGTTCAAATTCCAAACTTCGATGACAACTGAGTCGTACATCTGTTCGTTTATATTCTTTCATTTCCTACACCCAGTTCCTACAATCTTGAGACAAAGTTTTTGCTTTTTAAGTCTATGATTTCCGCATCCAAACTACCCGGAATTGGAGATATCTCAAGGCGTGACAAATTTGATGAATTTTCCACACACTTTGGAAATGAAGATGTTCTTCCTCCTCACTGCGCTCCAATCGGTGATTTTTCCCAGTGAAGACGAGATTTAACAAAAGAAATAGATGTTGAGGATAAAGTCATGAAGGATTAGTTGTTTATATCATACTTCGCAGTTGCACTGCACTCATGTAAATGCACATGTTCACATTTTAAACCATTTTAAATTACTTTTTTTTTAACTTACCAGATCGAACATCATCACTAAGTTGGCCTCTTGCTTGGATTTGTTTAACAAGCATTCGATATATTAGCACCCACCAGTAAATATGAAGAACAAGCAAGCTGAAGAGAAGTGTATTGAAGACGTAGTAGTAGATTGGTCCTTCAACTTTGTGCCTCTCCTTGTCAAATGTTTGGATAATTTCATAACTGCCGAAAAAATGGAATAAAACACATTCGTCATAGTTTTAAGCTTTTCAATACAATAGCTATTATTATCCTCATCCCAAAAAATAACATCACTTAGTCTGGATATGTAAATAGATACTATAAAAAGGAAAGAGAGAAAACTAGAAAACAGAAAGAAGCAAGAGTTAGAAAGAAAGCACATCCAGAATAAGCCAAGATTTTAGAAAACATATTGCTTAATGTCTAATCTCCAAGATTTTAGAATACATTATCTGATTCAGAGGAAAGCCTTTCCGCTGCCCATTATTTTTTTGGCATAAAATATTTGGCTTTGAAGCAAAGGAATTAGATAGAGTAGCACTGAATAAATATGCAAACAATATATTCCCACCTTGTACTCCAGAGGATCCAAAATGGATAATAAATAAGGCGAAGTAGAATCCAGCATAAAACGAACAGGACAAATGAAATGCTAGCAAGGGCCTCGAAGCCTCCATATTTGGACATCTTCCCAACTTCAAGAAACACATCACTAGCATCGTGAAGAGCCAAAACAACAGAACCAACACGAGCAAACCTGCAATCAGACACAGGAAGCAAATAGATTTTATTCCATCTGCACCAGGATATATACTACTATACTTCTTTCCGGTAAATATATAAATCAGTTGAATTATCATTTTATCATTCCACATAATGCCATCCTATATACCTAGCTAAGTTACCATCAGCATAATTGTAATTAGCACTAAAAATGATATTTACAAGACAACATCCTTCCAATGCATACCTTAAAATGTAAGACAAAGTTATGAGAATGACAGATGTTACATGATGACCCATGGACACCCCAAAATCAGAACGCCTTGTTTCCCAAAATATCAGAGCAAATATGGAGTACGTATAGAATCCACCAGCATACATATAAAGTCCTTTCAGCTTTAACCTGTTTTTAGAAACTACTCAACTCAGGAAGCCAAAATGCTTATTATATAAAAAAATAAATCAAATCAAGGCAGAGTAACCCATAGTGACTGATTAGTATATATATTTTAGAAATCTTACTTAGATTTTAGCTCTGGCCACACTTGTTTTCCAGGTCCTTTCCAAAAATTGCTTGTGTTAGTGAACCAAGGCTCATCATAGGTTACAGCAAGAGCCAGAATCTCAGCTGAAAGATAATAAACGCATTTCCAAGCTGATTCCTTGAACTTTCGTATCTTCTTTCTCCTCTCGTCTATCCTAAAATCCAGCTTCTGATGCCCCCTACCAAATATCAACAGTCTTCCCACTTTCTGCAACATGTAAATCCATTTCATTTCTATAATATCTTCCGTGAAAGTTTATTTTTCTTTTTTTTTGGGGGGTGGGGGGAGCCCATGGAGCGAAATTCCATTTCTTAGAGCAGATCGTCATATAGAAATTAGAAAGAGACCAACTAGTGTCAGTCTTGCTTATACATGAAGTTACTAGCGGTAAACCAGAAAATTGTTGTAACCCACTTCATAGTTTGATGTGGAACAACAATATAACCGCTTGAATCGAATTGTTGATCACTCTTTCCTTAAGACTACATTTATCCCTTACTTTTGTTACACAGGGCAATTAGTCTCACGATATAAGACCCGCTTAGATTTTACTCTGTACTTGAATTTGTTGTGTATAAACAAAATTTATTGCAAAACTATAAATGAAAGAGAAGAAAATAATAGCAAGAAAAATATTAGGCTAATATTTTTCTAGAACTTGAAAAGGATTTGGAATGATTTTTAAGTGATTGATTTGGGTGGATTTGCAACCTATTTATAGGTTTTCAAGCACTCTTTTGAAGAGATACATACTTCTTTGAAGAGATACATCCATTTAAAAAGGTATTTAAATATTAGAGATATATCCCTTTGAAAAGTTATGTTGAACCATTGTAATGGTTCATCCAATGGTCTTACCAATTTGAACCATTACATCAGTTCAATTGTTTCTCAGCCCGAATTAATACATTCCTTGTCCAAACAGATCCCTCTTGTTCAAAGAGTTATAATCCTTCAAGCCAAATCAACAGAACCAACACATTTGTTGGTTTTAACTGCACGCAACATATAATATATTTATTATATACTTTCTAAATTTGAAAATATCTAACAAAATGCAACATATAATATATTTATTATATACTTTCTAAATTTGAAAATATCTAACAAAAACTCCTATACTTCAACGTAGTGTTCCACAACTTTCAGTTCTTGAACTGAACAAATTCTATTTGCGCCAAGCAACAGCCCTCAATAAGTTTACAGGAAACAGGCCATGATGAATGACCTCTATCAAGCATGGAATAGTGCTGTAGAATCTTTGGTTCCTTAAAATAAAGGGTGGCTAAACCTCAAGGGGTTAGCTCAAGTGGTATTGAGCCTCATGGGTTCAATACTCCGGAAAGGTAATGATCTCCTTGGCATAGTTTACTATGCGATTATGTGTTTGTGTGTTATTGTGTGCACCTCAATAGTTTATCCAGTGCACACCCTAACGGTAGTGGTTGCACGTTCCACCGTCATAAAAAGATATACAATAAATAAATAGTAGCTAAATTTGAACTTGTAAGACTAATTTTCCGTAGTGTAATCTAATGAGGAAGCTGGATGCAGCTATCAAATTGAATCAACAGGTGCTTTTGTAGGTGATCTAATACTAATAGGCCTTTCCCGGGAAAGAAATTGTAGCGAATCTTTTCTTAATAATTGTTGTTATAAATGTTGGAGTAAAATTAGTATAAAGCATAAATGGAACTGTATACTCTGTTACTTGTGTTTAAAATACACCATCCATATCACGATTATCAAACAAAGTGAACAAAAATAAAAAATAAAAGTAAAGAGACCCGGTTCAATCAAACATGTTAACAAACTGAACAAGATACCTCAAATATGAGTCTGTCGAGAAAGAAGCGAACTAAAAGGAAGATGATGGCAAATAAGGGAAGAACCGCGAAATCTTCATACTTTGGATACGATTCTTGTTCCCAATCAAACGAACCCAAAAAATCAACTATACCCATTAAGTGTTTCCTAAAACAACACCTTTTAGATCGATTCTTGGCAGATAAACTTTAGCTAAACAAGGTTTGATCAGCTCGGATCTTCGACCATTTTAATTGGTTGTTTATGAACAGATGAGCCCCTTGAGACTTTTCAACAAATACTGTAGTAGAAGTATTTAAGATGACAGATGTACCCGCAAATGATTGGTATATGGACTTTTGTGTACTGCAAAGTCAAGCATGTTTGTGGTTGTGGGGGTGCCGAGGGGAAAAAGGCTTTGGGTCGATATTTGGTCAGTTGATAAAAGAGAGCAGAGTAATGGGGGAGCGGTTAGGAGAAGTTGATTTTGGTGAATTGATAATACAGTATTCACACGTAGGTTGGTAGATCTTTTTCTTTGCGTGTAAATATTATATTGGTTAATTGATCATATTTATCAAGTTAATTTTATGGTAAAGTAATGCAAGTTAGTGGTCTGGTCTCTTTATTGTTTAATATTGTTTTTATTTTAAATTATTATAAATTTAATACAAATTAATTACTCCCTCCGTCCCATAATAAAAGTCTTTATTATTATTTTGGGTAGTCTCATGTTAAATGTCTATTTTCTTTTAATAACCAAACTTTTATACATTTTTTCCTATTATACTCATAGCATTAAATATCTCATATTTTTCTTATTATAATTCTATCTCCATATTTAAAAGCTAGAAAGTCACTCTCTCACCTACATTAAAAATAATTAATGACATATTATTATGAGTAATTTTATCATTTCATTCTTCTTCTTAATATGCGTGAAAATTCCACCAGGATTTTTATCCTGAGAAAAAGTAAGTATTTTTTAAAGAAGATGAGAGAGTATAAAATAACTACTAATTTTGTCCATAATAGACCATTAGACTTCATGCAAGTAAGTTAATAAATTATTGTTTTTTTTAAAAAAAAAAACTTAAGGACCCAATTTAATGTACTTTTGATGGTAAATTATTCTTTAATTTTTTTTTATATCTAACTTTATGTACTTTTAGACATCACAAAACAAAATATTTTATGAAGAATTAGCGTATTAAGTTTATCGCATATCTTAATGAAATATTTAGAATAAAATTATTTTATTTTAATGATTTATCATAATTCTAGAATTGCTTATGTATACACTCTGAATATATCATATTTAAACTCTTTCTGATTATCGCTTCTACTTAGCTTTGAAAAAGTAATTTTTGTTTGGTAATGAAAAAATATTTAAAGAAAGTACAAAATATAGATAAAAAAGTGTTTAGTATTGAAAAATTGCTTATCATTTATTTTTATTAAATTATCAAAAGAATTTAATAATAAAATAAGGATAAAATATTGATGAAGTATGGATAAAATAGTATACTTGTTCAAACCTCCTTATATAATTTCTGCACCAAATTGTTGTTTCTACTTTATTTATATAAAAATGCTTATAAGTAATTTAAAAACTAATTTACCAAAAACTTTTTCCTATTATAAAACTACTCATAATAAGCTGTATTTCTCGGAGGCTTATAGAGAATTTAAGATAAAATTTTTGTTTCAAATAACATGATATTAAATATTTTAATGATAATTTATGACATTAACAATCACATAAAATTTTCCCACCCAATGTTACGGTGTCAAATCATTTATAAACACTTTTTGAGAGAAACAATTTAAGACTCCTACCATCACCACCTAGAATTTAATGTTTGCTGGAAATTAGATAAGAATGTCCACGGAGAACTCTGCACCCATGTCAGACATGGAAAACTCAGAGGGATATCAGGGGAATTTAAATGAATTGATCTTCTTTATATTTTAAAAAGCCAACAGGAAGAAATGTAACATGAAAAAAGTAACTGGACATGAAAATGAAAGTTTAAGGATTCATATCAAATGGAAGTACATTAACAAAATCAAAGTCCCAAATAACCGCAAGCAAAACATACATGCTCTTATGACAAATAAGATAAGGTCCTTTCAACAGGAAATGAAAAATCAAACCAGATCTTAAAGATGATCTTCACAACAAACATAAATAAGATGAACTTAGACACTTAAAGCAGATATAGAAACAACAAAGCCGACAAGATAATATCAGAAAATGATATATGGTCAAATATTTGGTTTCAGTCATCAATGGAACATTATTAGGTAGAACAGACCATGGTTCACAATGGTTGAAGATGATCATTCGAAATCAGATCTTTGACTGTTTGGCAATCTTGAACCATTCAGTATGGAAGGAACCGGGAATATCAGTCCTTTCATATGTATGTGCACCAAAATAATCTCTCTGAGCTTGAACCAGGTTAGCAGGCAGACTCTCCCTCCTGTATGTATCAAAGTAAGCAAGACTAGAAGACATACCCGGTGTGCTAATACCGGCATTGATAGCAAGACAAACAACTCTTCGCCAAGCAGCTTGTCGCTCAATCATCTCCTTTGCAAACTCTGGATCCACAAGAAGGCTTGCGAGATCTGCATTTCTATCATAAGCCTGCTTGATACGATCCAAAAATATAGCACGGATAATGCAACCACCCTTCCAAATCCTTGCAAGCTCCCCAAGTTTTAAGCCCCACCCCTTTTCAATACTCTTTGCACGGATCAAATTCATTCCCTGGGCATAACTACATATTTTGGAAGCATAAAGCGCTTGCCTGACGTCATCAATCAACTTCTTCTTATCCACAGTGTGGTCAGTGAGGATGTCACCCACACCACCGGATCTGAAGACCTCTGCAGCTGCAACTCTTTCATCCTTCAACCCACTAAGGAATCTTGAATCTAGAGATGAAGCAATAGTAGGAGCAGCAATAGACAGCTCGGCAGCTTGCTGCACTGTCCATTTACCTGTACCCTTCATGCCTGTTTTATCAAGAACCTTGTCCACCAAATATCCATCTCCCTTGTCATCCTTAATTCCAAATATATCAGCTGTAATCTCGACCAAGAAGCTCAGAAGTTCCCCCTTATTCCACTCTGAGAAAACCTGATGCAGTTCCTCATTGGAGAGCTTCCCAACAGATTTTAGTACATCATATGCTTCTGAAATCAGCTGCATATCACCGTACTCAATCCCATTGTGAACCATCTTAACAAAATTACCTGATCCACCTTCGCCAATGTATGTAACGCAAGGGCCACTGTCAGGAACTTGAGCAGCCACCTTAAGAAGGATATCTTCTATATTCTTGTAAGCCTCAAAGGATCCTCCAGGCATCAAAGAGGGCCCATTCCGAGCACCTTCTTCACCACCTGAAACTCCCATTCCAAGATAAAGAAAACCTAATTCAGCCATAGCTTTCTCTCTCCTTTCAGTGTTCTCATACCACTCATTGCCACCATCAATTATACAATCGCCTTTCTCCAAGTACACAGAAAGGGTTTTGATTGTTTGATCAACTGGTGCACCAGCCTTAACAAGCATAATTACGACACGAGGTTTCTGGATTGAATTCACAAAGGCTTCAGGATCATGGAATCCATACACGGGAAGGTTTCCTTCCAGTTGGGCACGTTCCACAGTCTCATCAACTTTTGAAGCACTTCGGTTGTAAACAGATATAGGGAATCCTTTCTCGGCAATGTTAAGGGCAAGATTTTGGCCCATGACAGCAAGGCCAGCGAGACCAATTCTTGTTGGGGGAGGAGCCATTTCCTTTACCTGTTTAAAACCTTCCTCTCAGTGGAATATTCAAAGTTTCAAAATCACATGATAATGTAGATGAAAGCTCCAATAAGATCAGAAAAATATCAACACAAAAATCATTTGATGAACGCAATACATGCCAGTATAGTCGAAATATTTGGGATTCTAACAAAAAAGGATAAATTCTATGAGTTCTTTTCTTTCCTTCTAAAACACACAAAAAGAACCCAATAACCCAAATATTCATGTCTTATGCCAGAGCTTCCAGAGTGTTAAAATAGCATCTAAAACTTCTAACAGATAGGCAGACAAATCTTGGTGGGAAGTAGGAATTGGAAATTTACAGATTAACTAGAAGAAAATGAAACTTATTTACAAGATATGATACTACATATTTTTGTTCCGAGTAGGAAGTGGGAGATCTGATTCAAATCCCGTAATCGGTTGCTATACAATGAACTAAAATAGATTTGGCATTCTCGCCACCCACCCACCCATTCCATTCTTCCCTTTCAAATTTGTGCAGCAATTGAGTTTAATTTCCAAAGACTCAGATGCTACACATACAATTCCACAAATGGGCAAATTTGAAACAACTTCATGCAGCCAAAAAATTAAAAAAAAATTAAGGAATTCTGATCATTTCACCAACAAAATCAAAAAAGTCAAACTGAAGAAGATATTCAAACTAAAGACTCTAATAGAAGGCAATACTTGTACAATTGGGCTCCAGATTAAAAAAATATATAGTAACAAAACCAGATAACATAACTACAAGTTTCTAACAACATGACAAAGAAGATGTACATGAAAATAAAAAGGAAAGAAAAAAATTCGTAATCAAAGTAGGAGAACTCAGGACCAAACACATCTACTTGTAATTATTTGTAAAGCTCAATCAAAGTATATACGAGAAAAATTAAGGAACCCATGTCAGAGAAAAACTTATAACGCAAAGAAAAGCAAAAAACAAACACATATATAAGAAATGATGGGATAAATCTTGCATGAAATTGTTACCTTAGAAAAATGCAGAAGATAGAAAATTTCCCACAAATGATTCGAATCAGAAAAAATTAAGATCTGGGTTTTTGAGATCACAATCAATTTGGAAAAAGACGATTATATATTGGTAGAAGAAGGTATTGTTTACCTATCAGCGCGAGATTCTGAGGAGAGAGACTGGTCAAACTTCTGACTTCAGCGGAAGCGCAATACATTCAGACGAAAGTCAGATTCGGCTGCTTATAGTTTTTACCAATCGCACTTTGGCCGTTGATTTACCCACATGCCCTTCACGGGGACAAAATCTCTGATGCTTTTTTCGTATTAGGTAATTATTATTATCCCAATTTCATACAATAAAAATATATCTACTGTTATAGAACTAAAGAAATAAATATATTTGCAAGATAAAAAAAATGATATTATAAGGGATATTATAATTTAAGATAAAAAAAATAATATTATAAGAAATAAATAGAATAAAGGTAGTTAACATCTTCCCTCGTCAGAATTTAATTTTAAATATCAAAATATAATTTTGTTTAATACTAGTCTTAAGAATGATAAGTTGTTAATTTAATAGTGGTGATAAAATAATAAAATTATGATGATAAATTTAAATACATCATATTATTTATTATTAATATTAATAAAATAAATATTTTTTGAGGAGATTGATAAATAAGTTTTTTTTTATGGGATACATAAAGTAGTAATAATAATAATAAGGATGAATTCCTAGGCCCAATGGTTTGGTAAAGGTGGATGGTTGAAGAAAAACTTGTACGATTTGCCAACAACTTGACAAGGGGAACGTGGCGCTTATTTAAATAAATAAATACAAATTGAGTCCTTCTATGAAGATATTTTTTTAGTGATATTTTTAGTGATATTTTTTTTTTTTTTTTTTTTTTTTTTTCGTAAAAAAAATATATATATATTTATTTTAATCGAAATTTTTATAAAAATAGTGTTTTAGGTGTAATTTGATACATCTGAAAAAGCGATACGTATACGATCTATACAACCCTGTTTTTCAGATGTATCCAAACTACACCTAAAACACTATTTTTATAAAATTTAAGTTAAAAAATAAATCTATACATTTTTGGGAGGTATTACAAAAAAAAAAAAAAACCCAAAGAAAATAAATTAAAAAAAAATGTCACTAAAAAAATGTTCCCTAAGACTTATTGATAAAATTTTGTAAAAAATCGAGTGCTTCATTTATATTTTAGATTCGGGGAGAGTTTTATTTTAAGGTCCAAGATCAAAGTCATTGATATGGAAATCATGGCATTAATTATTCGTTTAGCTTAGCTTTATTTGCAGTCTATCCCTCCGTTACCCTTGTACTCTAATTACTTTTTACGTTTTGACAAATTTTATAATGTTTTGCGGCCAATATTATTTTGTCGTTAAAAATAATAATTATATCGTTAAATAAGAATTGACTCTATTATTTGTTTCAATAGAAAAGTCTACAATTCTATTTATGTACTCTTTTTTTAAAAAGAAAAAAGGTAGGTAGGATATGCCATGCATATTTTCAACTAACCCTCCTCCCAGACCCCAGTCCCAAGTCCCATGGTGAAAGACTCGACGTTTTTTTTAAATAAAAATAATAATATACTTGGTGATAAAGATGTTTTAGCTTTTGTTTCTGAGTAAATACTAAATTAATATTCCTATTAATCATTTAGTTATACTTATCTCATAATAATATCAGCTTGCTTGCTATTAAAATCAAAGATTTTATTATCAGTACAGAGTTTCATAAGTAATGACGAACATTCTAGAAGTATCGAGCAGTTGACCTTTTAAAAGTAGGCGGTCAATTGGATTGAACAAATTTTACGTCTAGAAGGTCATACTACTAGTACACGTTTTGTTCAGCCCCAAGTCGCTATGCTTCTTTCTAGATTCAACGGACGAGTGGGAAAACAAAAAGATGCCATGTCGAAATTGGGTGGGTTGGGCCGATTCTAGCAAGATCTAATTTGCTTGAGCCACACCTTATAACCTCTCTTGTAATTGCAATGGACAATTAATAAAATTATAAAAATAAATAAATAATAGTATAATCTAGTAGAGTACTTACTTAAGTCGACTATGATTGTAAACCGATTAACAATGCAGTTCCTTGGTGAAATCGTTACACAAAGGGGTGACGAGGAAAGGAATGGCGTACTTCAAAGAGCTGGTCACAAGTAAAATTGCTACTTTCACAAGGTTCTGAGTTTTTGCTAACAACCTTAGGTAGGAGTTACCAGTCATGATGATGGATTCAGAATCAATGAAATCAGGATTTAAAGATGAACTAAATTGTTTTTTATTGAATACAAAAGTTGGCATATGCAAATCATGACAGAGAAACAAAACACCTCAAGATGGAAGAATTCCAACATTCTCTTGCTACATAAGGATTAACAATGCTACTACATATTATTCTATGCAGTGCTACTACATATGCATAAGTTTAACATCCTATTCATTCATTCCTTCCTATGTCATTTCTCTAGGTTAACCATTTTCCATAAACACATACATTATTATATAGTTGAATGCACAGTATACCACCCCATTTCACATAGTGTATCATTCCAGATGCCATCTCATGGAAAAGCCGGTGAAAATTAAATTATAAGAAGGATGCAGACCATGCCCCCATTTATTCAACAGAAAACTTCATAATGGAACGAAAACCTCCTGCAAGAAAGAAAATATTGCAATGTTAAAATTATTTTTCGCCATTCGCATAAACTTATTAAATGATTATACATGTAAAACCTTGAGCACACTACACAATTTGGCAACCAAAGAGAGATGAAAACATGAGATATATAGAGCTAACAACGTCAAGAGAATTGCAACAATTAAAGGAATAAGAAACCCGAAAGATACTTCCATTTGCAAAAAAGAATTGCATCACAAAAAAGAGTAACATGTAGAAAGTGGACTCTCATCTTGTATTTTCACCAGTATAAAATTGAAGAATTATGTCACTTTTCTATAGACCATTGAAAGAGATCACTCATTTTGGAGGTACAAGAATAGAAATAGGACTCTCATTTCATTTTGAGATTTAAGTATTTTACAACTAGATTGCATCTACATATCCACAACTTCTACACATTATACATATACCGTCTTGTTATAGATAAGTAAGGTATTATTCCAATTTCCAAAAGTCTTGATCCCTACCACCTCTAACACAAACTGATATTGATATGACTACAAAGCTCCCAAGGACATATCCCCAAAAGCAAAACCAATATGATGTTCCAAAACACCCATATGAGAGAAGTGGGCCAGAACAAAATTCCCAAATGCAATTGCCCGAGTTTCTCAAAACCACAAAGAAAAGACCTTTAAATTGTGGTAAGAATTCACAAAATAAGTAAATACAAATACAATCAACTGCAGAATTAAGTATCTAAAACATTGAAATTGGAGAAAATTATCAAGACCCAATAACTAATATGCACAAAAAAGTAAAATAAAGATGATCAAGTTTCAATTCAATTCAATTAAAACATCATAGGAGAGCTTACGTACCTGTATAATTTTTAGGGAATGAATGGAATTAAGAAAGATCCTTGGCGTTATGTAAGAAAGCAGCAGAGCAAAGAATAGAAGCAATAAAAGCGAAAAGACCCAGCCCAATCATCAGAGAAATCCCCGCCACCACCAAGTCCATTAAACACTGCACACTCACTCCCATCATCTTTTCCCCTCTTCACACCTCTCTCTCTCTCTCTCTCTCTCTATATATATATATATATATATATATATATATATATATCTTTTAATTCGATTATTATTCCCACAGGCAATGTCTATGAAATTGGGTTTTCCTCCTTTGCATGATCATTTATACTACACTGCTACACATGGCACAGAAGAATGAAAGAGAGAGAAAGAGGGACAGAGAGAGTTGTGACTACTGACAAATTTGCTGATAACGTCTTGGAAGGTTGATACACAATCACATTACACGCCTCACCCCAACGGTTCAACCAAGAGGCATCGGCTAATAACGCTAGTTATGGGCCTACTGAGCTCAATTATGGGCCTTACTTGACCTCAACTTGTGTGACTTGTTCGAGCACCCTAACAAAACTTAGAGCTTGTTCGGTACAAGGTGGTCAAATCAAGTTTACTAGTATTTCAGTGTTCGTATGTAATTTATATTTTAATTTATAAATAATTTTAAAGAAGTAATAATTGCTTACTCATTCCATCCGACGTTCGTTTAAATAAACGTCTTAATTCATTTTAACACGTTGATTAATAATATATTTTTTAATTTAATTTATCTTTTTAAATTAATTAATTTATTAATTGAAACAGTTATCCACTTTTTTTTGAAGTATTATTTCTTCTCATGTGAATTAGTTATCTGGATCATTTTATTTTTTATTCAGGTATTCCCAGTAAGTACTAAAATGTAGGATGAAAGGAGTGTAGAATGCATGGGTTTGAGGTGAGCGAGTTGACGAAAGTAGCAGATAAGTTGGTCCCTTTAACTAATGGAAGAAATAGTGAACAAGATATATGGAACTGAGTTTGTGTCGTTCAATTTGCTTCAAGAATTAATAACATGTACCAACTAGGGATCAATATTTCATTTTGTGCCCCAAGTAGGTAAATTATTGGCAATGCCTAAATTCAATTATCTTATCTGGGGTCGGTTGATAAATCCAATGCAAAAGGTGTATGCAGTTTCAGCAAAATTATCCCCAACCATGTGAGAGTTGCTGCTACTAAGATGACAACATGCTGTCCGCCAACATACTCCATATTCCATAATAATGGCCTAGGGGCAAGCATCACATTATTTTACAACTCCCCCACTGCATTTTCCTATTCACAAGCCTTGATCTTCAGCATTGAACCATTATCTATAAATTAAATATCTCCTAAATGAGGGAAGTAATGAAATGTGATTTAATACATCAAGATATTAAAAAAGCCATAATCTTATAGATTTAACTAATACATCGAACAAGGATTGTTGTCTTCTCTATTCAGGATAGTAGTGATGAGTAATGGAATATCTATCCCTCTTTTCATGATTTTCTACTGAATAACTATCACAGACTGCAAAAGCATTTTCTGTTCTGTCCAAATTTGAGCTCAAGGAGGCACCTTTGCTGAATTCTCTTTTACAAATATCCAGGACCAGTGATATGTTTATTACTTGACTGAAAACCTCTAGTCCGATCTCAGGGATGTAGTGGTTGTCAGCTCTCGTTTTTTTCTGCAATTGTAGCTCAAGTCACCAGCACTACATTGTAATGATGGAAAATCTAGGTGTGCCTTCAGTTTAATTTTTGCAGCATAATTCCTTGTAGGTGGCGGGAAAAATTCTGAAAAAATGAAAAAAGCTACGGAACTTCATCAGCAAAACTAGAGGCCGATCGGTCCAATTCCTGCATGACAGAAGTCAGTAGACATCGAAGTTGTTATACAACTCCTAATGAAATAAAATATTTTAAACTCTAAAAAATGGGTGGGAACTGCTTGAGAGTGAGTGTGTTTGTGTGTGTATTTAGTTTTTTTCTGGTAGAATTAAGTTACCTGATGTGGGCACTGGTTTTCTCATTTGCTTGGGGGCTGGCTCGTCAATGTAAATGACAACAGCATCAGATGTTAAAAAGGTCTTCGCAACTGATGCTGCATGCTCTAGACAACATCTAACTACCTGCTTCAAATGTTAATTACAACTTGAGAAAATTTAAAAGTTATGTCCCAGTACATGGTGGATAAATTTCAAAAGAAATCATTCAAATGAAAGTTTATAGCATCTCACAAGAAGTGGTCACATTTCTCAGGGCACAAGCATGTTTCAGAAAGCCATCTAACATGGTGCATATAACTTTTGAAGTCATGTATTCTGGAAAGTCATTATACTTCAAGCTTATGTTAAAGTTTAATCAGGATAACTTTTTTATTCCTCAGTAGTTCTCAATTTCCACCAAGCCAAATTCATATACATGATACCCTTTACTGTTTCTTGTGCAACAATAAATTTAAACAGTTATAAGCTCTTCAATGCATATAATCTCTCGCTTGGTGTCGTTTATAAACAGCGAAGGTGCATCTATTTTCAACTCTCAACACCTATATCATGTCTGAGAAAGTGATAGGAGTGCTAGTAACTAAGTCATTTATTTAATAATACCTTTGATGGATCAAGAATTCCAGCAGCCATCAAATCCTCGTATTCGTCTGTTGCAGCATTGTACCCATACCTTGTATCACTGACAGATAGAACCTGCATGTGAAATTTTAAAAGACATCTTATTAAATTTGCAGTTCATTACTTCATTGTATGGGAAAATTCAGACATATACTGAATATTTCACAAAAATTTATATCTCATAGATAAATCATATAATTGTATGTGCATACCTTCTCTATAACAACATTCCCATTTACACCAGCATTTTTGGCTATCTGTCTTGCTGGATACGCTAAAGCTCTTTTAAAGATATTGGCTCCTATCTTCAGTTCCATGTACATCACATTGGTAATCAGACAACTTTTCAAGTCCTTATAATATATCAAGTTTTTAACGTCAAGAGAAAAAAACTACCATCCACCTTAATACCTTCTGTTCTTCATTGTCCAAAAGTTCTTTTATACCATCCACCTTTAAAGATAGCCTCAAAAGACAACAGCCACCACCAACTACAACTCCCTCGTCAATTGCTGCCTGAAATTCAATACAGAAACTTACTAGTGCATTAAGAAAGAATCTAGCTACCCTTGTGAAGTAAATCCTTGTGCATTAAGAGAGAATCTACCTTAGTTGCATTCACAGCATCTTCAATCCTCAATTGTTTATCCTTTAATTCAACCTGTGTTTGTGCACCTACCTATTTATAGAAACAAATATCATCATCCATTAGGTATTATTTAGAGGCGATCACAATAAAAATTGAAAATTACCTGAAGAATTGCAATTCCTCCTGATAACCTTGCTATCCTTTCATTCAGTATCTTCTTTTGAAAATTTTCTCCAGTATTCTGGAAATTAATCATTAATGACTCTCAAAGAAGCTAAGAATATATCTTTAGGCAAATTATAAACTATCTGCTACAACTCTGATACCACCATGCCAAACTACGAATTGTTCTAAAAGTTTAACGTGAGAGAAAGGGTCTAAGATTGTATGTCATACTTCAGCAATATGCTCAACGGTTTCACAAATGCATATTAGAAAGATGGGAGCACGAACATGATTCTGCAATGATAAAGAGACGACAAATGATTTGATTTACCTCAACAAGCCTTTGGATCTGAGCAACCCTCTTCATAACTGCCGGTTGAGTGCTCCCATCAGTAACAATCAATGTAGAGTCTTTCGTTATTAATACCTTAGTAGCAGTCCCCAATAACTCCTTGTGTGCCTTTTCAAGGGTCAACCCCATTTCATCCCTGATCACAGTCCCTGCAAAGCACATAATAGGTTGGAACGTAAATAAAAAGGACTGAAATGAAGCATATTGCAAAATTAAACAAACGAAAAGGTATTGTTTTAGACAAGAAATTGCTCTTTATCTTAATGTCCATGAAAAATTATAGTTTTGGGTTCATGACATATGATCATCACATCTTGGGATGATAAGATCATTATTATTAACAATGATGACAAAATTTCAGTACAGACTTCATTTAAGAGGAATCTTTATTCCTGCATTAGCTATGGAAACCCAAGACATACCAACAGTATGCAATGAAATAATGAACAAAAATATCACATTTTGCACAAGTTCAGTTTGGAGGGTGTTATGTGAGATTGATGCACTAAAAGTCTACAACTATCAACATGTCAGGCAGTAATAATTTTAGTATTTTGGTACTGGTTTTACTACCTCCAGTCAAGATTGCAATGTCATCTAAGTAGTGGCTTTGCGTCACTTGAAGGCAGGAGCTTTAATAGCAGCTGCCTTCAGTACGCCCCTGAGTTTGTTTCTAATTACTGGAGCCAGAGCATCCTGCTCAATGCCCTCTGCGACTATGACAATTGGGTACTCCTCCTTAACCGCATTGTCCAATATTTTTAACATCTCCTTTGGGTTTGTAATTATTTTGTCAACCAAAAGCAACTGCAACAAAAGATAACATCTTCTAATTACTCCATAAAGAAACATGCATAGCTTTAACAAGAATAACAGCCTGACCTTACAATTGTGGAATTCCACAATCATCTTTCGTCGATCAGTGACAAAGTAAGGAGACAAGTATCCACGATCGAAATGCATTCCCTCTACAATCTGAAGGGTGTTCTCAGCACAATTTCCCTTTTCAATTGTGACTACTCCCCTCTTTCCCACTTGTTGAAGAGCATCAGAAATCATCTTTCCCACAGCATAATCATTACCTGCACTAACAGCGGCAACATCTGCAATCTCATGATCCTCAACCTGCAATCAGCCAGCAGAGAGTAACTCTGTAGTTCAGCTTTGATTGAGAAATTGGGAATATGATGCTCTTTCCTCTTACAATCAAATTCCTTGAAGACCAACAAATTTTCCCCAATTTTTCAGGATAGTGGAAGAGCATAAACATTGTCTACCTCTCTGGACATCAATTTTAGTTCAGAAACAAGGGCTAAAGCAGTTTTCTCAATTCCACGTGATATCTGAATAGGATTCATGCCAGCTGCGATAACCTAGAGGAAGCTAAAAATTAGTTAATGAAAGTAGAGATTTATGTGAAGAGGTGCAGAAGTGAAAATAGCAACAAGATAACTGAAAAGGCTGTCAAAATTCAATCTCAATGAGAAACTGCTTTCAGCAATGGAAAATTTTCAGATAGTATTAAGTTGGTTCCTTTGCACAAGGATTTATTGTTCCAATAACAATATAAAGAATTAATATTTCGGCATTTCATTCATACCTTCACACCCTCAGCAATCAGACCTTGAGCAAGCAGAACAGATGTGGTGGAACCATCACCTGCAAGGTCGTTTGTTTTTGCACCAGCTTGCCTCACCAATTTTACACCAACATTCTCAAGAGGATCCTCTAGCTCAATCTAAATGAAGAAAGATTGTCATTTAAGATATCCAAGTATATAACTAGATAAGAAGCAACCCTGTCTAGTTACTGATATTTTCCCTGTTATAGGATCAGAGAATCTCAATATTCATCTATCCAACCCTTTAAGATCTACAACATGACATAACTATAATTATTTTTTTAAAGAATCTGTTGATGATTGCTAGACAAACACTAATAAAATTGACAGAACAAGTTTCTCATCTATAACATTTTTCGCACTAGTGGGAATGCAAGGTTAAGATTCTGTTAAGGTTATTATGATCTAGTCCTCTTTTAGCTCTAACCCAACAGATACTTCCAGCATAATATGCACAAACTTTGGCAGCTACATTCGACACCATGACTCAATGTGTCATACAAGAAACTATAAGGATGTTTATTTTCAAGAAGAAACTAAGTTGGAATAAATTACATCACGGGCATACACACATTAATGACTGCTTTTCCATTTATTGGTCAACAATCCTCGCCCATTCTTTTTTTTGCCTGCATTTTTTTCCATGCTCCAGGAAGTCAATAATCATAAGGAGAAGGGCAATTGACTGAGAGCTATGTAAGATGAGATGGATTCTTTGCACAAGAATCACACTTATGAGTTGACTACACTTCCGAAAGGCAGGAAAACATTGAAGAACAAATGGGTGGTTAACCTTAAGAAGAATGGTGAAAAACTAGTGAAGTATAAGGTTCGATTAGTCGTCAAGGATTTTGCTCAAAAGTAAGGTATTGACTTCGATGAGATTTTTTCTCCAGTTGTGAAGATGACTTCTATTCGAGTATTGTTGGGATTAGTAGCTAGTATGGATCTTGAGCTTGAGCAGTTGGATGTGAAGACTGTTTTTCTTCATGGTGATTTGAAAGAAGAAATCTACATGGAGCAGCCGCCAGCCAGAGGGATTTAAAGTTAAAGGGAAAGAGCACTTAGTTTGCAAGTTGAAGAAAAGTTTGTACGGCCTAAAACAAGCTCCAAGGTAGTGGTACATGAAATTTGATTCATTTATGGTGGATCAAGGTTACAGTAGAACAGTTGCAGATTACTGTGTGTATGTTAAGAAGTTCCCGGATGGTAACTTCGTAATTTTGTTGTTATATGTAGATGATATATTGATAGTTGGGCAGGATGCCGATATGATTCGCAGGCTCAAGGGTGAGTTGTTTAAGTCCTTTGATATAAAGGACTTAGGTCCAGCTAAACAGATTTTGGGTATGAAGATTGTTCGTGATAGGAAAGCTAAGAGGTTGTGGTTGTCACAAAAGAAATATGTTGAACGGGTGCTTACAAGGTTCAACATGAGTGATGTTAAACCAGTTAGCACACCACTGGCTAGTCATATTAAGTTGACAAAGTGCATGTGTCCATCTACCAAAGAAAGAAGAGATGATATGGCAGCAGTTCCCTACTCCTCTGATGTAGGGAGTCTTATGTATGCAATAGTTTGTACGCGGCCAGATATTACTCATGCAGTTGGCGGTGTGAGCAGATATTTGTCAAATCCTGGCAGAGAACATTGGGAAGCAGTTAAGTGGATTCTCAAATACTTGAAAGCTACTTCCAGTTTATGTTTGGGTTTTGGTGTTACGAGTCCAGTCTTGGAGGGTTTTACAGATGCAGACATGGTAGGTTCTGAAGAGAAGAAGTCTACTTCGAGGTATTTGTTTTCTTTTGCAGGGGGAGCAGTATCATGGCAGTCCAAATTGCAAAAGTGTGTTGCTTTGTCTACAACTGAGTCAGAATACATCGTTGCTACTAAAGCAGACAAGCAGATGTTGTGGTTAAAACGGTTTCTCCAAGAGTTAGGTTTGAAACAAGATGAGTACGTGGTTTATTGTGATAGTCAGGGTGCAATTGACTTAACCAATACGTGGCCAAACAAACACATTGATGTTCGTTATCACTGGTTACGAGAAAGTATGGAAAAGGAATTGATGAAAGTGAAGAAAGTTCATACTAACAAGAACCCTCAGACATGTTAACAAAAGTTATCACTCGTGACAAGCTGGAATTTTGCAAGGAATTGGTCGAGATGGACTCCAAGTGACAGGGTCACAGAGATTACCTCCTCTAATGGGTTCGGGGGAGATTGTTGGTCAACAGTCCTCGCCAATTCCTTTTTTTGCCTGCATTTTTTTTCATGCTCCATCCCATTGAATTTTCCCATTCCCCACCCCTTGATTTTGGCCTGCTCTTTTTCCACTCTCTTTCCTCATATTTAAAGCTATAAAAGGCAGTCAAATGAGAAGGGAATAACACAGCAAAAATCACATACTCCATCCGAGAGAAAGAAGGAAAAGAGAGAGAAAAGTTTTTCTAAAGCTTAAGAAAAATAGAGAGAGAAAGATAGTTAAAATAAATAGGTGTTTTATTTGGATTCTATCACATAGTTATTGTGGTGAAGTATTTTGAGTTTGTACTCAAATTAAGATATCTTTGTATTCTAGTAGATTTTTCGGAGATCGTCCCTTGGTTTTTACCTCTAAAACACTTGGTTTTAAGCGCAAAAATCTTGGTGTCTTGGGAGGTGATTTTTTTCCCAACACCATTTCTTCAGCTAATGACAAAGTTGTACAAGGGTACTTCTATACATTACTGGGTTACGATTCTCATGTAATCTATTTGGTTACAACTTTAAAAAAATCAAAAAATTAAATTAAATACCACAGGAGCTTTGTGTCTATCTTATAGCCCACTAAAAGTACTCAAACGAAATATACCTGTTTAAAACTATGTACCTTGTTGCATAATATTTTTTCAGTAATCAAACAAAATATACCTGTTTAAGAACAGTTTCACCATCATTAACAATCTTGGGAGGTCCATACTTGTTTTGCAAAACCACATTCCTTCCTTTAGGACCCAGAGTGACCCCCACCAGCTCTGCCACCAGGTCCACCCCTGCCTGCAACACAACAACAAAGTAGGCATCAACATTTATTTCAAACAATGTTTACCATTCCATTAAGGGAAATGGAATTGAAAAAGTGACCAGAAGCTTCTTTGTAGCTGAACCATCATGATTAAAGTACAGTTCTTTAGCCATGGCTCGTGTGTTCAACATGGAACGTAAAGGTCTTGTGGTAAAACAGGGGATTTTGAAAGAAATTGAAGGTGAAGGAGAGTGAAAACACGCCATATTTGGTGGATTCAGTAGGGGAAATTGGTTGAAATACAAAAACAGAAAAATAATTTGACAAAATGGATAAGAGGGGAAAATATCTAGTTTAGCTCTCTCTTCCGGAACCGCTACATCATCAAGTAAGGGCCACAAATGAGTCGGATCGAGATGAGCACATATTATTCAAACTTCATTTTCCTTTAATAAAGTACCAAGGCAAATGTTAGATTTTTTTTTTAGAAAGTTAATTTGAAAGTATTTTAAATTTAAAACATCATGATTATATTTATTGAAATTAAATGAATTTATTATCATTTAAAATTTAAAAATATCTCAAATTAATTTTTAAAAATTAAAATTGAGCTTATATTTTGGACTGAGGGAGTAGTATCTAAAATATATAAAATAAAAAACTTATAAGCATAAAATTTCATCAAATTATGTAAACTGAAAAATATATACTCTATTAGGTTAAATAATATATTTGTTCGTATTAATTACACTCTCTCTGTTTCAAATTATTAGATCATTGTTAATTTTTGAAAATCAATTTGAGATATTTTTAACTCAAAATTAAGATTTCTCATTAAAATTATAAAACAATAAAACTTATAATGAATAATTATTAGATACTTTACGATATTCATCATTGTATTAATTAAAATTAAAAAAAATATGTTAATTTTGAGTTTAAAAATCCTTTAAGTTGATTTTAAAAAGTCAACAATATATATAATAAAACAGAACTAATTTTGAATCTTTCATTTGACAAAGCACAAGAACCGTTCAAATTTCATTTCAATTCTTCCAACTTAATCTAAAGACTGTCATTTCATCTCACACTAAAAATTTCCGTCCACATCAAATTCACCCCTAAAAATTCCTGAACAAATCAAATAACAATAATGATAATAATTATCATAATAATTATTTTTATTATTATTATAATAGTAATAATAAAAATAATAACAATAATAACAACAATAATAATAATAGTAATAATTATAATAATTACTACTATTATAATAATAATAATAATCATAATAATAATAATAATAATATTTATAATAATAATACTAATAATGATAATAATAGTAATAATAATAATAATAATAATAATAATAATAATAATAATTACACTAATAATAATAATAATAACAATAATAATAAAAATAATTATAATAGTAGTAAAAATAATAATATTTATAATAATAATACTAATACTAATACTAATACTAATACTAATAATAATAATAATAATAATAATAATAATAATAATAATAATAATAATAATAATAATAGTGATAATTATGATAATAGTAATAATAATAACAACATTATAACAATAATAATTGTTATTGTGGTGGTGTGGTGAATTATGAAAATTGTTATCGATGATTTGTAAGTTTTCTAAACAGGTTTAGATTTTTCTGGATATCTATTTTTAAAGAAAAATTAATTATTGTGGTGGTGTGGTGAATTATGATAATTGTTATATGTGATTATAAGATATTTTAAGTTACAAAAAGTCTTTAGGTAATGTAGTATTTTTCGAATTTTAATCTAATTTTTCGTTACGTCATGCCTTCATCCATGGACAATTACTAGTAATCAAATAAAATAGAACGGATGGAGTATTATGTAATCATAATAGTTTTACTATATTTTTAATATTTAGTTATTTAGAGTCCAAAATTGAGTAAATTACAATCTTAAATATATCTTTTAAATTAAAATTTATTTATTGTATGACTACGTAATTAAATGATTCTTTTTAAAATAAAGTTATTGTATAATAATAAGTTAACATTACATTTGTAGGACTATAAAAAGAATTATAGTTGTACAACACTAAGTAGTAATTATTTTAATAGTTGATAATTTTACAACTTAACTTACTAATGGCATATAATTTATAATTTTAAATATTATATTTGTTAAAAATTAGTTAAAGTTATTGTGATTATAAATTTGTGACAATTATGTTATTTTATATTATTTTCAAAAAATTGAAACTCTTTCTTTTTAAAAATATTAACAAATTGACAAATAAAATTGCACATTTTGGAATATATTTTTTTATAGATGAGGAATATAAATTTAAAGTTGAACGTGGAACATCTACTAAATATTTGAAGTTGACTTCTCTGATGACTTAACAAAGATAAATGATTGCACTTGAATCCGTGAGACTAAAACATGACACAGAAAATATTAACGAGCAGAGAAATAAAAGGGAGTTCATTTTTGTATAATTTTTATCATCATCGTTTTTTTTTCTATTATCACGATCGATATCACGTTCTAGCACATTTTAAATCTAGACCATGAAAATAGAGACTCTCCAATTCATTTAAATCATAGAATAAAGTGTATCTAGTTGACAAATTGACAAGTACTAATTAAAACAGGAACCGAAAGATAGATTATCTCTAGCCTGCAAATTAATTACAGGACTAATTAGTCTCATTAATGTGAAAATATGCAGAGATACATAACATTATCACGGTATCACCAACCAACATATATCTCACATGCATGCATGGTATATCTATGTTTCAAAATATAAGATCACTTTGTTTTTATAAAAGTGATACTTATGGGTAAATAGCAGCAGAATTTGTGAGAAGTCAAATACACGCAGCTTTACCTTTATGATGTGATACTTATGGGAGAAAAGGATGAGACTCCCGCAAATAGCAGGATAGCTTGTGGAAATGTTAAAGGAAGGTGCACTCAGCAGACATATACCTGAAGCAGTCTGTGCCGGGCACAATCCTAATTGCTGAAACAACATAAGCTGGAGTGAAACAAGATAGCTAGCTAGACAAGCTTTGATCGATGCCCTCACAACAAGCTAAAGATGTACATGCTGGTTATAATGGGTTGCCTTTTCAAATGTTTTGTAGTTCATTGAATTATTGGCCACTACTACCAGCACCTCCACCACCATTTGTCCCATTGCGTGTATCACAGTGTGCAAAAACAGGACTACTGGGACCGACCTTCTCTCAAACTTAATTACTGGTGCCTGTTTCAATTGATCGAGCACCACTCACTTTGAATTTGACTTGATTCCCCCCACTTTTTTTTGGATTACTTGATAATTTCTCTTCTGTTTTCCAAAAAAAATCCATTCATATAACTTCTTGCAAGTTGCATCGTCACTTTGTGATGGCTGTATAAATTAATAAAGCAGATGGGACGGGGCTCTCATAATGACTTTTAAGAAAGTCATGATGAAGTCCTTAATAAGTACCTGTGGAAATATCATTTTCATATATGTTGCTCCAATTCCATAACTGATCATTTGATAATTACGTATGCTGCGGCGATGAGTTAATTTGTTAAAAATTACACACATATTTAGCTACTTTGGAATGATATATATGGTTCAAGATGTTATTGCACATGACAGCTCTAAACCTTTGTTTTTCCTCCAAGGAGACGATAAAGACTAGCATTCATATCATACTTAAAAAGAACAAGGAATATATATATCAATGAAGTGGATAGGAATTTTTTTTTTTTTTTTTTGACAACTTGAGTGATTACTCTCTCTCTCTCTCTCATTGAAGCAGATTTGTGGAATTAGTGAGGGATTGGCTTGAAGATTCAGCCCTGAGATGAGCTGTGGTGCAAGGAAGCTCCTCCAAATCTCTCAAACTATTGTAAGTAGTAGCAAGTTGGACATCATTTAACAGTTGACGAAGGCCTGAAGCTTCTTCCTTGAGCCTTGCATTCTCTTCAAGAACCCTGTCCTGGCTCTCGGATACATGATTCAACTTGTGGATGAGATTATAATTCTGGGTCCTTAAACGTACCACCTGTGACCACAGCTCATCAAGGTGCTTCTGCTTCCTCATCCTTGACCTGCGAGCCGATTCTCTGTTAGAAATCATTCTTCTTTTCTTTCTCTCGTTGATGATACTATGATGAAGCTCATCTCCTTCGTCCGAGGTCGAGTTATTGCTGATGCACGACGACTGTGGAGTGAAGTCATGGACAGGAAAAGATGTTTGAAAATTTGGTAAGTTAGTTAACAAGTTACTCAAGTGAAGTGATGATGAAATACTGTCCTGCATCATTACCCCGAAATTATTTGCAAAAGGGGATGGATTTTCGGGTGCTAGGGAGTGGATTCCTTCGTATTCAGATTGAAAAAGCATGGCTATATATGTGTGTGTGGTAAAGGGAATTTGATTATTTGAAGGTTTTGTTTTGCAGATTATGTGTTGAGAGGAGATGGATAACACGAGGAGTGGAGGGGCTTTTATAGTTGGAGAAGGCCAGAGAAATGGGCCAGATTTAGCTATATAAAACTTTAGCAAGAGCTTACGAAAGCAGAATATAATAAACATCTAGCACTACAAATGTGTGTGATGTATGCATGTAATGATTGAGAATTTGGGATTGTTACTATATATCCAATATTGGATTTTCGTGTTAGAGAGTTTGTAACATAACATAGATATGTGTGTATATTTTTGGATCATGGATTTGATTCAACTTTAATTAATTCTTGGATATATATATATATATATATATATATATATATATAATCATTGACCACTTGATGCAATGCAATGCATACAGGGGAGAGTTGATCATGTGGTGTGTATTTATTTAGATGCGGAAGAAAATAGTCTTCAAAGTTCAAAGTCAATTGCTAAAAAAAGAAATTTATGAGAGAGGCTAGCCAAATTGAGAATTGCTTTAAATTTTGTCACAAAATGAGAATTTTAGTAACCATTTCTATAGTATAGTAATTCGGTGACTGTAAAGGGCATTTCACTTTGGCTTTGGGGATCTCGTGAAAGTATTATTCAATCAAAACGCAACACAAATGTAGGCATTATATTGAGTAATGTTAGAGACACAACTTATTCTACAACTATTTTATAATTTATTGGTGTGATTTGATGAATAAATTGCTTCGATATAGTCTTTGGCCCCACATAAAAACTGATGTAGAGTATGTCACATCAACAAATTATAAAATAGTTATAGAATAAGTTGTGTCTAGCATTATTCTTATATTTTTATTTCAACATTTGTACTTTTCTTTCGCCATTGAGATGAATTAGGCCAAGTATAGATAGTTTTAATTCAAGTCATTTTCCCTTGGTGAGACTAGTCATGTAGTAGTGTTGGTACTGAAGTCTTAAAAAACTTTTGGCATTCTTTCGGCTTCTAAATTTAAATAAATCCACCATGTATGTTAACATTAGAAAAAGGATCACTAAAATTTTAGTCCAATCAAGCAAGTCATGCGTGCCAAAAACATTCTGATTGAATCCTTTTAAGGCCTTTTCCGTACTTTTCATTTTAAGTTATAGTATACAAACTTATCACCCTTTCTTTTTTAAAAACATACTCTAATTACACTTGGCTATTACAATTAGAATATACTCCTATATTATATCAACAACATATATATAAACTAATCATGATCATGATCATGATCATCTCTCTCCCTCTTAGGTTCTGAACTGTGTGTCTCTCTTTCATGGCGTCATGCCAAACTAGCCGTCACCAAAGCTTCTCACGTCTCTCTCTCTCTCTCTCTCTCTATATATATATATATATATATATATATCTTTAAATACTAAAATGAGCATCTCTATCTCCATCTTTCTCTTTAAATACTAAAATGTACAACTCAATAATTAAATTATTAGGCATGCTTGTTTATCTAATGTTCTAGGTTAATTACTTTTAAGTATAAGATGGTGGTTGATTATTATTCGCTAAAGGTTGCTAATTCAATGTCACTTATCTCTTTGCTACGAAATGCCACTGTCAATCTAATGAAGAAAGATGATACATGCATGAAAATGTATTGGAATTGGTTAGTTCAAGGCTGGCTTCAAGCACTAGGATACTCAATTCGTTTATTAAACAAATCTTTGAGATTTCACCAAAAGGTTATGACTAAAGGTAATTTAATTTTTTTTTTATATATATATATATATATATATATAAATTTTTTTCATATTTTTCAACGTAAAACTAGGGTGTTACATGGTTTAACTTAAACAAAGAGCCGTTCTTAACTGAATTAAAATGAAAATTTGCATCTGTCTGCTCTTAAAACTTGGCAAGAAAATGTTGGTTTTTTGGGTAATATATTTGAAAAAGACGAGAAGGTTGGATTGGTGCAACATAGTAGTAGTAGTATATATTAAGAAATTTGTCGTTTAGGGTGGGTGTACTTACGTTTAGGCCAAACATTGATATATATAGTTGAATGGGGAGACATGCGCCACGCGCAAGTAGAAATATATGTCAATTTCTCAGGTACATCATCCCATTAATCTAACTATTTATGATATATACTATCATTCCAATTTCCAGCCAACTAAAATAAAATGACGAGAGAGAGAGACCATTCATGGCTGCACTACTACCTGATCATCATAAAAAATTACTAATATTCTTTCATTATTTCTCTTAGCTCCGTTCATCCATATTACTAATATCCATATTTCATTAATAGTATATATTAATTCTTGTAGTATGAAATATTTATTTTCTATGTACAAAAATCAAATAAATTTCAATTTATTTTGATTTTTAATTTTATAAATTAAATATATAGGGAAAAAATATATATGCATAATAATCAGATAAGTAGATCTTGTGATAAATCATAGGCGACGTATATTTTTTTTAAATGACAGTGTTATAGCTCAAAAAAGATCAAAGATAAACGATGTATTATATAATTATGTATATACATATATAGCCCAAATATATATATATATATATCTAATTTAAAATTTGAGAAAGTAGTATTTATATTAAGCATAGGAGAGATGATCCGACTGGGAACCGTGAAAAAAGTGTTACGTACGGAGGGGTCTTGATTTAATAATCAAAGCAATAAAACAACAACAGATCAACCGTGCAATGAAATATTAATTTAAAAATTCTACGTTAACATGAAATTTGAACATGAAAAATAGATATGAATGTATTTAAATTTTATTTATTTATATTTTAACCCTTAATAATAAATTAAAATATAAATAAATAAAATTTAAATACACTTTTAATTTTTATGTCCATCTAAAAACGCTGATATTAATAATTGGTGGCGTAACTGATCGCTGCAGAGCCTCAAGTGGGTCCATTGTTTCAACTAAGCATGGGTACCTGGTGGTAGGCTGGTGCGCCACCCAATTGCAAGCCCCATTAATTTTTGACCCACATTACCCACACATAAAAATAACATAATAATAATTATATATAAAAAAAAGGGTCCTTTACATAAATATACAACAAATAGAAAGTAATTATAAGAAAAGTGTATCAACCAAATAATTATAAAAAGAATGTAATTATTACAAAAATAGTACAATTCACATTAATAAGAAAACCTAAAATCAAGGACAAATAACTTTCATAATTAATAATTCAAATTCAAATATTTGGATCTAACAACAAAAACAAATTCAAAATAATAATTCAAATTTAAATATTCAAATTCAAACTTTCATCTCCCTCACATACACTTTGAAATAATAACCTGCCACTCTTATGCCACTACCGCCGCAAATCTAAGATTACTTTTTTTGTTTTGAAGAAGATTAGTAAAACATATTACTTTTGTGGCGTTAGTGAAGAGACTATCTCAGGAATGGGGATAGTCACCTGGCCTCCAGAGATGTCTCGCACACCAACCTTGTCAATCAAAAATAAGTTAGACAACACGTTACATCAACCGCTTCTAAAAGATGTGTGAATATTCTTTGGAGGGTAAACATTTTTACATATGTTGAAATGTTGAATACAAAAAAAAAACATTAAGACAATTACAATTACGCCACATAAAGAAAGCAATGAAGAAGATTAGTAAAGCATATTACTTTTCATGCTCAATTTTTTTATAACTATTTTATTACTCATAAATAATAAAATGGTTACCTTTGTTTATGGTTTATTGGCCACCAACCTGCATCACATTCAAACGAAATTGGTAACTTAATAAAATTGAATTGGTTACTTTGGTGCAAGGTTTAGCTACTAAATACTTATTTATGAAAAAAACCGCAGGTGTGGATGTGAATTAATTACTTTTGGTATGAAGGTTTTGTTACTCTTGATCGAAGGTTTACTTACTTGATTCGAAGGTTTGGTAACCAATCTTGAAAAAAAAATTTAAGTGTGGAGGTTGATTGGTTCTTATATGACATGATAGTTTAGTTCACGGCTTGGTATGAAGGTTTCGTTACCATCATCCAAGTATTCATATCCACCGCTTTGAATCTTCATGCTCAACTTGGTTACCATCATCCAGTATGCATCCATGAGTAGAAAGAGTTGATAACATTTTGGGAAGAATAATACTTGAAACATATTGTCTTTCATAATTGAGAAAAAGAATCACATCATCAAGAAAAAGGTAAACCTGATTCAAATTTTAAGAGACCATGACAATATGAGAAAAGACCAAAGGGGTGGAAGGAGTTAGAGGCAGATCCAAGAAGTCAAAACTCGATTTTTTTTTCTTGGGATTAATTGGTTAAGGTAAGCATAGGAAGAAATAGCATCAAACATCAACATTAGTTGGTATTGCACCAAATGGACAGAAGTCGGCTTACTATTCATCTTTTCACCATCGCCACCACCACCTGAAATAATATGTTGAATGTTGAATGAAGAAGGGTGATAGTTGTTATAGATGAGGAGAGAGAAGAAGCCATGAGTATAACTAATCCCTAAATTAAGGAATTCTAATTACATACTAATTTCTTAAATTAGGAAATCCTAATTGCACAAATATTGTAAATAAATATGGAACTGTATTAGTTGTATAAAACTTTTATGAGTGAACTATTGTTATAATTATTTTTAAAAATGTAATAGAATATGTAATTCTCCCTAAAAAAAATCATATGGATTCAAATCAAATTAGATGGCATTAACTCTCGAAAAATATTTTACGCTATTTCTTAAAGGACACAAAAGGACACCTGTTTTACATTTTCTGTCTAAATTAACTGTGCATGTTGTTCACTCTCCAAAAGAGAGTGGAACACAATATAACCCATCTGAAAATGTCCAGAATGCCCTCAAATCATTCTCTAACAAATTAGCCTTCTCTAGTATAATTTTAAATCATCCTCTTTTGCACTCTTCAGCAGGTCTTTTCTTGTCATCAACTTAGAAATGATATTTCCAAAATACAGATATATATCCACGAATAAAAAAAAGGGCATAAATGTCTTTGTACTCTTTAGCTTGCAGAGTTAAAGACAGAAAATGTTTTTTCAGTTAACCTCAAAATTATAAGGTGTTGATTTTTAAAATATAAGAGGTGATTTGAGATTTTGAATAGGTAAATATGAAGTGGTCATCTGAATTACAGTAACATTGATGGTCAAATAAAACTCCTTAGGATAAATTTTAGAGTCCATAAAAGATAAAATTTTGAATAGAAATAAAAAATAAAAAAGAATTCAATAATAGAGAGACGAAGGGAGTTCCTTTCATATTTGGTCATTTTTATTTTATTTATTTTTTACTTTTTTTTCCTACTTTAAAAATTTGAGAATACTTTTATATAGGTATTATTTTGAACGCAATTAAAATATTTAAAATTAACTATGCTACTCACACTGATCGAGTTTACATGCCTTCTTGAAAAAGGCACCAAGTTTTTTATACAATTTTTTGACTTTTAGATTTGAACACTCTTAATTGTTAAGATTAAAATTGATTTTTAATTTAGAACTAAATAAAAGTAAAAACAAAACCTAGAGCTTTTCATTTTCATTTTTTTCATGTCTAAAACTTCAACCTGGAGCTGTCAAACATCCAACTCTCACCTATCTCTAGTATGTTACCATAATCTTTATTTTTATTTTTATTTAGTTATAAATTAAAAATTAGTTTTAATCTTAACCATTAAGAGTGTTCAAATCTAAGAGTCAAAAATTTGTAAAAAAATTTAGTGTCATTGATTTCTTTCAGTAAGACCAGTTTTTATAAATAAAGATGAATTTTCTATAAATATTATTTTTGAATATTATGGAATAATTTGATATAATGTTATAGTTGTGGGTAATATTTATAAATTTTGCAAAGATATCTAGTGGTTATATTATATTCGATTGGTGGGGAATATTCGGTTTAGCGGGAATATTCGTGCATAACTACTCAATCATTGGTGGACCCTACACAAAATTATTATCGGATTGAGAAAAGACAAAAATATTTTATTGAAATAACTATGAAGTTTTTTACCGATTGATCTTGTTGAACTACCACCGGTAGTAAAAGATAAAGAATACATTATGTGGTTAATAAGTAATACTTGCGGTATTGATTATTCGATCATTTATGTGAAGTCACTTAGTTTGATTCCATTATCATTTATTAATAATATGAATTATTATAAGCGATAATGACGTTTTGTTTTATTCAGTATTATTAACGTAATAAAATGTAAACATCTTTTTTATATAAAATGTAATACTTTATTAAAGTTATTTTATAAATAAAATATATTATATTTTATTACGATAAATGTTATGCGTAGTGTTTTGCGTAGTGTTTTGCATAGTGTTTGCGTAGTAGAAATGTTTTTATATAAATAGAATATATTATATTTTATTTAAAAGATTTTTCTTTAAACACTAATCGTCGATTAAAGTAAATCAATCTGGACCGTTCATGGATTAATTCTTATCATTCCATTTTCCTATAAATAGAAGCTCATTCTTCATTATTTTCTTACGCAATTCATCAAACTGTAGAGAAAATTATGTAGAGAAGTTTATGTAGAGAAAGTTATAGAAAGAAGAAGAGTATTCGCTACTTCATTACTTCTATATTCAGATTTTTACTAGTAAGGGTGTTATTCTTTCTTCTTGAAGAGAACACATTATTCCATTCACTATTATTTCATTGGAATAACTTTTGTAAAAGTGATATACCCTATACATAACCTCAGATACGCGGCAGATATCCTATACTTGGTGAAATCTTTATGTTATTCCATTCTTATTTATTCTACATTGGAATAACCTTGTATACGCCAGTTTACCCTATACTTGGTGACATTCTTCTATTATTCATTGGAACATCCATGCGTGTGTTTTTACACCGGACTGGTTAATCTTTTATTATTATTCATTGGAACATCCTCGTCGCGTGTGTTTTACACGGACCGGTTCCATCTTTTTATCATTCTCATTGGAATATCCTATCGTGTGTTTTACACCCGGATCTGGTTCCGTCTTTATTATTTCTGTTGAACATCCCGCCGGTGTGAATTTCACCGACCGGTGCCCGTTATTATTATTCTCATTGGAATAACAATACATGCTAAGCACCGCATGCATGGTGATTTCTTTTGTTATTCCATTCTTTATTATACTGGGTTGGTTAAAACTTTGACTTATACTCCATGAAATTAGTAGAATATCCTCGATATTTGCGTTTCATCCAAAGATATCTTTTTTCACGGAAATATTCTTTCCGATCATTCTTGAATTTTACTCTACAAAAAGAAGATCACGTCGATAATTTGGACGTTAATAATTCCTGGATAAAATAATTCTTGAACTTGTTTTATCAATTCTTATATCATTGTCATCATCCCTCATATTTATATTTTTTTTAAAAAGTCATCTGTGGCTGTAGAAGCATTGGATGGACTTGGTATGATTATGACTGAGGGATTATTCTTGCGTGAATCGTGACTGCAGTAATGTTACAAATGATGTGATTAAAAATCCTCAAAGGTCGTAGTAGTGCATTGATGGGACAATATTGTTGGTATGATCATGACCATTAATGAAATACCTAACTATTCTTGGCCCGTAGTGCGTGAATAATTGTGATCGCGATACTTAAGAATATCCTTGGCCGTAGTGCGGGGTGATTCGATGATGTGGATTATTTATTAAAAATTCGAGTCTCAAATTTATAATAAATGATGAAAAACCTTTTAAAATCATAAAAGATAGTAGATTTTATTTTCTACTTGACTCTTTTTAATGAATGAATTGATATTCCTACCGCAGATTAAACCTGGGTTGTTTATCAGTATTTTATCGGTTTAACATTATTGAAGACTATTGATAATTTATTTTGCATTATCTTTATCATAATATTTCTTCTTTGGGCTAGTTGAGCTCACCACCCTTTCTTTCACCGTTTCTTCTTGTGAAATGAGAATATAATTTGGGACGAGTCTGGGAAGCAGTGATGGTCCGAAGATAAGATTAGTAGTCCTCACTATTCGTGAAATAGTGTGATAATAATTGTAATGAGGACTTTTTGTTTGAGTTTGATAATATCTAGTAGAACGATATTTGTATTTAAACTCACAGTTTATGTCATTATTGCATACCACGTTATGTTAATAAGTTGTATTTAAATTTCAGATCACGTAAGTGGCGACCCAAGATGGGTGATGTATACCTAATTTGGGGCGCCGCGGTTCAATATCGAGCTAAGGATATGATCCTGGCTAAGATGTGAGAAAAGTACTAGGAGGGAGAGGCGGGAATACCTTCGCTAAGTATGACCTACCTAAGTTTTTGTGCTATTTTATTGGTCTGATTCGAGAATATAAAGGTAATTGTTAAATGTCAATTAATCTTTTGTTTTGTGGCGATGATCTCGAAAATGACATCCGAGAATGTTGAGAATAAGAATGGAGACAGCAAAGATCGTTGATTCACCACATATCAATAATCGAGGATAATGTGCATCGTGAAGGCGACAATCCTCGTAAAAAACAACAACACCGACCAAATGATGAACGATCAAATGTTCGAGGCTTTTTATGCAATTTACGCAACAAAGAAAGAGAGCGACTCTCGCCCAAAACGTAGGTGGAAACACGGAAAACTCTCAGGCGGTCACCGCTAAACAATTCAAGGAGTGGGACCACCGGAGTTTAAGGGAGAGCCAAAACCACTTGGCGGAAGCATGGATAAAAGCAGATTACCAAGATATTTGATGTCTTGGGATGCTCCGAGGAGCAAAAGGTTCCTTTCACGCCTTTTATGCAAGGCGAGAAGCAGACATTGGTGGGAATCCAGAAACGTACTCAACTCATTGCATCAAGATATCTTGGGAGAAGTTCCAGAGTCGTTTCAACGACAAATACTTTTCCGAAAGTATTCGCCACATGAAGGAGGTGGAGTTTATCAAGTTGGAACAAAACAATACGACCGTGTCGTAATACGAGGCAAAATTTGCGGAGTTATCACTTCATTGCCGTCCCCACTGGTGGATAATGAAAGAAGAGAATGGCGCGAATGTTTTTAAGAGGTTTGAAGTCGAGGAGATACGCCAACATCTTATTTCTCATAAACCGTGTTTGTATTCGGGATGTTGTAAATAGGGGCTCGATTAGTGGAGGCGATAACGAAGTCAACCTAACTAAAAAGAGAGCGGTAAGAAAGTTATAATACCAAATAGAGTAGTCATCAAGCGGTGACAACAAGCGTGAGGGAATCGGCGGGCCAGAGATATGGTAACCACTTGGTGGTAATCGAGGTACAAAACAATAAGAATGGACATTTCAAGAAACGGAGATTCAACAATGATAGAAAGACGTCGACCACCAAAGACCCGTTGTTAAGGAAGGAGAAAGACCACTATCATATACGCTTCAAATGCGAGAAGAGGGACACATCAATCCAATCTGTGCTACGTCAGTCAAAGCATGTTATAATTGTGGAAGAGAAGGTCACTTAGCTCGATCGATTTTAAGCATCAAGACAAATTCAACTAGGATGGAGGCACCTGGTAGCCCCAGAAAAGTCAAACCAAGTGAGTCAAGAGGAGGCGTTTGTTGTGACCTCAGGAGAGAGCAAGGAACCCGAATGAGGTCATCACGGGTAAGCTTATCATAAACTCTAATGAAGTCTACACTTTATTTGATCTGGGTTCTACCCATTCTTTTATTTCTCCTACTTGCATCATCGATTAAATTTGACTCAGGAGAAATTAGACTTTGACTTATCTCGTGGAAACTCATTGGGAGAAACCTTCATTACATCCCACTGCTTATAAGTCTTGTTTGGTTCAAATCGGTTTTCACATTACCCCGTCGATCTTATTTCATTAAAAATACTTGCATTTGACGTGATTCTAGTGGATTGATTGGTTAACTACTTATCATGCAAAAATTGATTGTTTTAAGTAAGGTTCATAGCTTTCATATTCCTAATCAACCTATTATGCGAATTCAAACGACCAAACCATTAAAATCAATCACGGTCATCTCAAGCCATAAAGCTATTCGTTTATTGAAAATGGATGTCAAGTTTTCTTAGCTCATGTCACGATTTAAACAAAATATCGTCGGGCTTTTTGAGCGATATTTCTATTGTTAATAAATTTCGACGATTCTCAAGAACTTCCCGGCCTACCCCAGAGCGTGAAATTGAATTTTGTATCGACCTTGAACTCGCACAAAACCTATTTCCAAAGCCCCATATCGAATGGCTCTATTGAACTTCGTGAGTTAAAGACCCAACCGCAGGAATTGTTAGACATTGGCTTTATTCGACCTAAGACTTCTCCTCGGGTGCTCTGTTCTATTCGTGAAGAAGAAAGATGGGAGTATGCGATTTTGTATTGATTATCGGAGTTGAATCATGTCACCATCAAAAATAGGTATCCATTGCCACGTATTGATGACCTGTTTGACCCGATTACAGGAGAGCAAATTCTTTTCAAAGATTGATCTTCGTTAGGATATCACCAATTGAAGATTAGAACCGTGACATTCCAAAGACGGCTTTCGGAACTCCTAAGACGGGCATTATGAATTCCTAGTCATGTCCTTTGGATTGACTAATGCTCCGCCGCCTTCATGGATATGATGAACCCAGTATTCAAGGAATATTTAGATCACTTTGTGGTCGTCTTTATTGATGACATCCTTATTTATTCCAAAAGCCGTGAAGATCATGAAAGCAACACTTGAGGTGACACTCCAAAAGCTTCGTGAATATAAGCTTTATGCCAAGTTGAAGAAATGCGAGTTCGCTTGAAGAAGTAGCATTCCTTGGGGCACGTGGTATCAAGTCATGGAATATCATTGACCCGAAAGATCAAGCTATTCAAAGTGGGAACAACCTAAATCAAATGGCCCAAGTACGTAGCTTTTTGCTTAAATTTGGTTATTATCGGAGATTCGTGGAAGGATTTTCTCGAATCGCTACTCCATCGACTCACCGACTAAAAGATACAAAGTTCGGTTGGAGCGAAGAATGTGAGAAGAGTTTTCAAGAACTCAAGAAGAGACTTATTTCAAAGACTGTTCGACAATACCATTTCGCTCGGAGGATTTATCATCTATGGTGATGCTTCGAGCAAAGGGTTGGGATGTGTTCTTATGCAACATGGAAAAGTTATAGCTTTATGCCTCATGACAACTCAAAGAATATGAGAGGAATTATCCTACTCGTGATCCGAGTTAGCAAATTTATTGTCTTCTGACTTAAAATTTGGAGGCATTACTTGTATGGGGAGAAAGTGGAGATCTTTACGGATCATAAAAGCCTCAAATATTTCTTCACTCAAAAAGGAACTCAACACGCGACAACGACGTTGGTTTTGAGCTCATTGAAAGATTATGATCATACCATCCAATACCATCCCGGAAAGTTTAACGTGGTAGGCGATGCATCGAGTAGAAGATCGTATGCAAGAAACGAGTGCGTTATTGTCAACCAAAGGCCCATTTTGTGTGACTTGCAAAGGATGGAGATAGAGTTAAAGACTCAGGGGACGCGTGTGATGATAGCAAATATCTGAGTAGAACCGACTTTAATCGATAAAGTTAAAGCCGCTGCTACGGCACGGAGTCGATGCGTATGAAAAGAAAAGAAAGTGAGAGGGTGCTTTATCAAGCAAGCAAGAATCGATGAAGAAGGAATACTTGAGTCAACTCCGGATTTTGTGTTCCTAACGACCACGATTTAAAGTATAATATCATGATGGAGGCGCACAACACACCATTTCAATCCATCTCGGGAGTACCAAATGTATCATGATATTCGCTATACATTTTGGTGGAGCAATATGAAGAGGGAGATAGCGTTGTTTATCTCAAGGTGTCTAACTTGTCAACGAAGTTAAAGCGGAAGCATCAAGTACCAAAAGGTCCATCTGCAACCACTTGAAATTCCGGAATGGAAGTGGGAGCACATTACCATGGATTTCACATCGGCCTTCCTAAGGTTTCTCAAGGCATTGATGCGATTTGGGTCATTGTTGATAGATTGACCAAGTCGCTTCATTTCTTCTACCGACACGAGAAACTTATACACTTGAACGTCTTGTCAGTATGTACATAAAAACTAGATTGTAAGATCGCATGGTATGCCAGTATCCATAGTTTCGATCGAGACCCAAGATTCACTTCAAGATTTTGGGTTAGTTTGCAAAAAGCTATGGGCACGGACTTACGATTTAATTTCAGATATCATCCTCGACAGACCGGACAAATCGAGAGGACTATTCAAACTCTCAAGATCTATTAAGACTCGTGTTCTTGATTTCAAGGGAGTTGGGACAAGTTTTTACCATGGTGGAGTTTTCCCACAACAACAAGCGCTTATCAAACAAAGTATTGGCATGGCTCCATTCAAGCGTTGTATGGAAGAAAGTGTCGCTTCTCGATATCTTTGGGATGAGGTGGGTGAAGCAACGTTGTTGGGGATAGGAGTTGAATACGTGATGATTTACGGAAAAGATTCAAACGATCCGGACAACGATAAAAACCTCACAAAATCGATAAAAGAGTTATGCCGATCTTCATCGAAAGGACGTGGAATTCAATATAGGAGATCATGTGTTGTTAAAAGTTGCTTCCATGGAAAGGAGTTACAAGATTTTGAAGAGAGGAAACTTAATCCTCGATTCATCGGTCCATTTTAATCCTCGATCGAGTAGAGGCATGGCTTTATAGACTGCTTTCTCGCCAAATATGTCTCGTGTTCATAACGTTTTCACATATCCATATTACGTAAATATGTGAAAGACCCGAACCATATTATCGAGTTAGAAATAGGACGAAATAGCGGAAGATTTGACGTATGAAGAGGTTCCTGCTCAAATTTTGGATAGAAGGAATATATTCTACGCCCAAGGTTATACCTCAAGTCAAAGTTTTGTGGGAGGAACCACGATGTTGAGGAAACGACTTGGGAGTTAGAATCAAATGAAATCAGTATCCTTACCTCTTCGACATATACCATCGACGCACTTAATTTCGGAGGCGAAATTTCATGTTAGATTGGAGGTTGTAAGACCCAGGCTTTTTATAAATAAAGATGAATTTTCTATAAATATTATTTTTGAATATTATGGAATAATTTGATATAATGTTATAGTTGTGGGTAATATTTATAAATTTTGCAAAGTATCTGATGGTTATATTATATTCGATTGGTGGGGAATATTGGTTTAGTTAGGGAATATTCGCATAACTACTCAATCATTGGTATTGACCCCACAATGTAATTATCATTCGGATCGAGAAAAAGACAAAAATATTTTTATGAAATAACTATGAAGTTTTTTACCGCTGACATCTTGTTTGAACTACTCAGTAGTAAAATACGATGAATAATGCAATAACAGACAAGAAAGACACCGGTATTGATTATTGATCTTTATGTGGAGAAGTCACTTTTTGATTCCATTATCATCGATTAATAATATGAATTATTATAATGATAATCGACGTTTTATTTTATTCAGTATTATTAACGTAATAAAACGTAAACATCTTTTTATATAAAATGTAATACTTTATTAAAGTTATTTTATAAATAAAATATATTATATTTTATTATGCGTAATATTATGATAGTGTTTCAGATAAATAAGTTGCGATAGTGTTTGCGTAGTAAGAAACGTTTTTATATAAATAGAATATATTATATTTTATTTAAAAGATTTTTCTTTTAAATATTGGACCGTCGATTAAAAGTAAATCAATCCTGACCAGCTCATTGGATTAATTCTTACGATTCCATTTTCCTATAAATAAAGCTCATTCCTTCATTATTTTCATTTAATTCATCAAAGCTATAGAAAATTATGGCAGAGAAGGTATAGAAAGAAAGTTATAGAAAGCAAGAAAGATTCTCGCTACTTCATTATTTCTATATTCGGCCTTTTACGGTGAGAAGTGGTGTTATTCTTTCTTCGAAGATAACTTACATTATTCCATTCACTATTATTCATTGGAATAACTCGTAAAAAAGTGATATACCCTATACATAACCTCAGATATATGCCAGATATCCTATACTTGGTGAAATCCTTTACGTTATTCCATTCTTATTTATTCGTTGGAATAACTCAGATACTGCTAATTAATCACTATATTTCAGTGACATTCTTCTATTATTCATTGGAACATCGCATCTCGTGTGTTTTACTGGGAACTTGCCCGCCTTTTATTATTATTCCGTTGGAACATCCTCGTCAATGTGTTTTACACGGGACCTATTCCGCCTTTTTTATCATTCTCGTTGGAATATCCTATCTCATGTGTTTTTACACCGGATCCTGGTTAAAATCTTTATTATTCATTGGAACATCCTCGTCATTGTGAATTTCAATTTAACCCGGCCCGTTATTATTATTCATTGGAATAACCTCGCCATCTGCCAAGATCGCGTGCATGGTGATTTCTTTTGTTATTCCATTCTTTATTATACTAGGTTAGTTAAAACTTTGACTTCTATACTCCATTGAAATTAGTAGAATATCCTCGATATTTGCGTTTCATCCAAAGATCTTTTCACTGAAATATTCTTCCGATCATTCTTGAATTTTACTCTACAAAGAAGATCACGTTGATAATTTGGACGTTAATAAATTCCTTGATAAAATAATTCTTGAACTTGTTTTATCAATTCTTATATCATCATTCATCATCCCCACAATTTATATTTTTTTTTAAAGTCATCCTCATGGCGTAGAAGATTGGATGGACTTTGGTATGATACGACTGGGATTATTCTATACGTAATCTTGACCGTAATGTTACAAAATGATGTGATTAAAAATCTCGCGATTAGTAGTACAGCATTGATGGACAATTGTTGGCACGATCATTAATTATTAATGAATCACACAACTATTCTCTACCGTAGTATGAGGAATAATTGTGATCGCGATACTTAAGAATAATACCAGTAATAAGAGGCCGATTCATGATGTGGATTATTTATTAAAAGTTGATAGCCTCAAATTTATAACAAATGATGAAAAACCTTTAAAATCATAAAAGATAGTAGATTTTATTTTCTACTGACTCTTTTAATGAATCAGATATTCCACCGCAGATAAACCCATTATTCTATCAGATTTTATCGCTTAACATTATGAACACTATCGATAATTTATTTCAGATTATCTTAATATAATATTTCTTCTTGAAATTTGAGTTTCACCCTTTCTTTCTTTCATCGCTTCTGTGAAACGGTAGAATAAATTTTGAGACGAAATCGGAAACGAGTGATCATTCCCAAGATAAAGATTAGAGTCCTCACTATTCTGAAATATTGTGATAATAATCAGAATGGCGACTTTTTGTTTGAAGTTAGATAATATCTAAGTAGATTTATATTCAGATTTAAACTCACGTTTACGTCGATTCATATGTATACACGATTATGTTAATAAGTCAGATTTAAATTACAGATTATGTAAGTTTGGCCATGACCAAGATGGGTGATGTATACCTAATTTCGCAAGGCCACACGCTTTCCCTACATATATATATTTCCTATGCGTGGTATTCACATGACAACTTTTAAGAACGAAACAAAACCATTACTAAATTTCATTGCCAATTGT
The DNA here is from genome assembly GCA_020205615.1 of Panax quinquefolius. Lineage (NCBI taxonomy): Eukaryota > Viridiplantae > Streptophyta > Magnoliopsida > Apiales > Araliaceae > Panax > Panax quinquefolius. Next base: position 130,327,394 of record CM035171.1, on the reverse strand, counting down.
TGCGATAATTTCAAAACCAATTCTTATAACTTTTATTTCAACCCTACGACGATTTAATTTAATGACGATTTTATTCGTCAAGTCAGTCATTAAAGATATTCAAGATGGACTAATTGGCATATAAGTAAATATATATATATATATATATATATATATATATATATATATATATATATATATAAAGTTACTTAGACTCATAAATTTCAAATATTGATAAGGGTTGAAATATGATGTAAAATATTATAATTAGATAAAATAAATTTGAAAAAATACTCTTAAAGTGTCAAAACAATAAATTTTTTTATTAATATATTTTGATCCCCTTTTAAAAATATTTTGATTACGCCACTTGTCATGCTTCAAGCTTTATAAGTTTCCATCAAGAACTAATTACAAAGCTTCTGGATTGTGGAACCACCACTTGTACCCCTGTTTAGTTTTGTCTCTACTTTCTAAATTTCTTCCCATTAATTAATTATTTAATTCCCACTTTCCCATTATCAGGGTCATCGCACTGTGATTGGTTCAAATAGGATAAGCTCATCACCTCACAACCCTCTCTGACCTCTTCCCTGAGTTTGCTGGTCACAACACTATATTATTATACTAGTATTATTAAAATAATAATATTTAATTCTTTTCCATCTTTCCTTTAATATATTATTAGAATAATAATAATAATAACAAAAATAATAGTGCCAAAATTTTGTTATTCTAAGAGTGTCTACTTTTGTCCGATAAGAGCATGGTGCTTTTTATATTAATAATAAGGTAGTCTTTGTTTATTTTTTAATATCTATTCGGCAAGAGAGTAAAATTATTTAGTAAAATCAGTATTTATCTCTTATCGCCTCTTAATTGGTAAAAAAAATATATAAATTTAAATTATTAAAGAGTTATCTCTTAATGAAAAAATTTAAATATATGGAGTCTTTATAAATTAATATCAGACTCCCTCAATTCCAAATTTTAAAATCATTATTAAGTTTTAAAAAATCAATTTAAAATTCATTCAAATGTTTTATACTTTTTAGTTACCAAATAATTTTTTAAGTTGAAATGTTATTTCACTAACATGATCTAATTTACCATTCAGATATTAATTGCTCAAACACCACCTAACTCTCACGTTTGATGCTTGTGTAGGTTCATTAGCCATTAGGGTCTTAATCCATTGTGAAAGTGGATAACAAAGTTGTTTAGTTTTTGTTTTAGGGTAATGGGATTCGGCTTAACCTTGATTATTAATTGATTTCCTCTCTTCAAATTTCAATGGGTCTTTGTGATCATTCTGCCACTTGTTAAATAAATGTGAAAAAACATTTGTAATGTTAGTCATATGTATGATAGTGATGAAATTATTAAATAATTTTTTTAATTAATGTGCATGAAAGCAATAGTTGATAGTATTAATCTGTCTTTACACTAGTTATTTAATGTTACCAAATTAGCTACGTGTGGCCGCACGATTCATGCGTGTCTACTTTCTTTTTACAAATGACAGAATGAATTATGAACCCATTATATTATATTATATTATATTATATTATGGGATTGGATCATAATCAGTGGAAAATAATGAAAATCATTTTTATGGTTTGAATCTCTTCTTAATATATTATTTGAATTTCTTAATTAATTAGAAAAAGATGCATGTTCACTTACAGGGACTGCTCAATAACTTTGAACCACTACCTTTCTCCACACCACTCCACCACAATTAGCAGCCAAGCCAAACCCAATATTCTTTAATATCTTAATCGAATTGGTGGTTGTAAACTGTAATCTCACATATCTTCCATTCTCCACATAAATTCTAATGGACTAAAATGTAAAAGAGATCAATCTACTCTTAAGATTATGTTTACTGTTAGAATGATATACATTGTTGGTCCCTCCATCTAACAAATTACCAAGTTTTTGTATTTAGTTTTAGCATTTAACGTAGATTCGAAGGCTCGGCTGCAACAGCTTGTGCTCAAATCTTCTCACAATTTGCACAATTATCTTTCTATTTATTTAATAATGCAAATGCACTTTAATTTCTCCCTTCTCTATAACAAAAAGTCATTATTTTGATAATCATAAATTTTTAAAAAAAAAATAATTACATTTATTGAATACTATAATGAACAGTATATTTTGATATTTTGATCTTTCTTAACATACTAAAACAAAGGACGCATCACCAATTCTATATTTATCTAATTTATTTATTGATTAAGAATTATACTAATAATATGTATTTCCATTGACGACACGGAATTTTTAAGACTAAATATATATGATATATAGCTAAAGGCCTATAGAAAAAAAATTTTCATATTATTTGTCTTAATTCAACTGTTTCAAAATTTTGTATATTAAGTTGCAGTATTATAATGCAAATTTCAACTTATTTACTAGTTTAGTTTACACTTTTTATTCATCAAGTCGATTCAGAAAATATTATTTGACTCGCCTTTATTAAAACATCTTATTTATTATAAAAATAAAGTGCTATTTTTGGCCAAATAAAGTTGAAAATGTTTACTTAAAATATCCAATATTAACCCTCTTTTTTAATTGCAATAAAAATGTTTATTGAATGTACTTAAATTATAATGAAGAAATTTGTATAAATAAAATTTATGTTGTCTTATTTACAATTATATCATGTAACTTAGTTTGACAGTTACTTAATGTTGGATAGTCAATGCCCAACTATTACATAAATAATTATTATTCAACTTTTTGTACAGGAGAACGTACGTTTGTTTTGTATTGACCAATAAAAAAGAGCCTAATATTCAAATATATTAAAAGTACAATAATCACTTTTACATATTAATCGATTATAATTTATTGATAAAAAGACGAAGAAATAGATCTACATAGCTGTTCTCACAGATCTGGCATAATGGAATTAAGTGCTCAGTGCTTTATTTATCGTCATCTTTGAACCTAACCCGAAAAGGTAGTGCAAAAATGTCTACTTCAATGCTTTTTTCTGCTTCCATTAGCGACTCCATTGCCTCATCATCTCACTAACTTGAAGTTTTATCTGGTTAAAAGGATTTAGAAAGAATCGGAAGGATTAATTAACTTTATTACATGGATTCTTTTCTTTAGAAACATGCATTAAATTAGGCAGTACTGTATCTGTATATTTACTTTGCAGATAATGCATGCATGGGTATATAGTTTCCCTAAACAATACTCCCTCCATTTAAAAATTAAACATACATTTTCTTTTTTAATCAATTCCAAAATTAGAGATACATTAATATTTTAAAACTATAAAAGTGACACAATTCCTAACATGATTTTTTTAGCAAAAGACAATTTAAAAAAAAAAATATTCAGTAATTACGTATACACCCCCAACCCCCCTCTCCCCCAATTTTTTTTTTAATTTTTGTATCAGTAAGTTTTAAGTTGACAATAATAATAATAGAAATTGCACAATTATTAATCCTAAATGCTAGGGATTATAATATATACCAGGTAGAACATGATATTAAATAATTTCTCATCTTAAGTTATTTTATAATCCCAAGACTAATAGTCTCAAATTTAAATTTAAAAACAAACAAGACACTTAAAATTAATAATCAATCTTATCTTAAGTATAATCCTTGCAAACAAATATAGAATGCTACAATTACAGTTAATTATTGTTAGGGGGTATTTTTGAAAATTTTAAATTATATAATTTTGAAACGGGCGGAGTAACTCATAGAATGCGACTTCCTCATGAAAGAAATACCAGTGGACATACTCAAATAGAGGTTTGAATTCTAGTGCCCAACTCTCTCTTGAAGAAAATACTGGCTCAGGAGAAACCAAGCCTTACAATTCACATGCTCAAAGCTCTATATATATTTTATATTTATAAAAGGTCTCTTTGAGTGGAAATTTGATTGAATCAGGAGACACCTTTGGCCTACAGATCGACCCGACCATCCCCGTTGATGAACATGAACATATTTGAGTACTGAACAGGCATATATATATATATATATATATATATATATATATATATATATATATATATATACGATCAGGATCTCTTAACTCACCCCTTATCCAATTAATTCGAACCATCCCTCGTTAAATAACGGATCCGACGACGGTTTGAGTATTATACAACCGTTGTTTATACTTTTAATGATTTTGACAAACATATAACGCCGCTAAAATATAGATTTACGACATTATGATCGAACTGCTATCAAGGTCCGTCGCTAAAGAAGGATGAAATGCCAGGTGAATAGATAAATGGTGAAATTTTAAGATCCGGATTATATATATAGAATATATCTTAAGTTCACGCTCTTATCCAACTCATTTCTACCTTTTTAATGACGGAATTCGACGACGGTTGATCATCTAATCGTCGTCTATACTTTTAAATGACACTATATGTTGTCTGTCGCTAAAAGTATAGATTTACAACAGATTAATAAAACCGTCGTCTTCATCGGCTGCTAAAAAGGAAATATAAAGTATGAATAAAATGTGAGTTTAAGATCTGACAAGATATATATATATATATATATATATATATATATATATATATACACACACACACACACACCACTTGATCAAGTCCGGACCGATTAAAACTAGACCCCAATTTTTATTTTAATTTTTTGTTTTTTTAAACAACTAATTTTTTTTTTAATATTTTATAAATCAAAATTTTTCCATAATCTGATATTTTTGGGTGTGATTTGGACACTATACTCAAAAATATATGTATACGGTCTGCAGATCGCATATATTGCTTATATCGTATTTCAAATCGTGACGCTTTAAAAAAGCCCATTCCATCCAACCCATTTTGAGTCGTCAGACATACATGTAGATGTAAACAACTACAACTTTATTATTACAACAATAAAGCTCGTGAGTTTGAATACAAATATTATCTTCTGCATAATATCTATACCCAAATAAATCCTCATCACATTTATTGATACATTATTTTATAAAATGGTGAGGACTATTAAACAACTCTCTCTGTAACCTTCATTCCATACCTCGACTAAGATCTTCATTACATTCTCGCCTCCCAAGGAAGAAAAATGGAACAAAAAGAAAAAGGGTGAAATTAACTAAATTTCAAAGAAGAATATTACGGTAAGATAATATACAACAAATTATCGTTAGTCTTCAAATGCGAAAAAATCGAGAGAATACATTAAACAACAAGTTTTAGAAGCAATATTCGCAAATGAAAAATATTAATTCATGTAAGAAGTTACGTAGAGGATGAAATCTACTAATATCTATAATTTAACAAATTCATCGTCATTATTTTATCCTCGTAACATCAATCAATATTCATCTTGAATCAAATATTCATCTTTGACTAATGGAAAAAAGATATTCATTGATCATCGTATTAATCTAAACACTGCTCATTCAGACTACTACCAAAGATATTCATCAAGAAATCATTCATCTTTGCACTACGCGGTAAAAGATATTCAAGAATATCATCATTTAGACCGAGGATGATGAAAATATTTAAAAAAAAACGAATCCAGGTGAAACAAAAAAGAACAAAAGATAAGGATTCAGTATTTCAAATTTATTTCATCTCCAAAATCCTCATAAATAATCATAGTGGTGTAAAATTCAAGAATGATCAAAACATGGATACAATCAAAGTTTTAAGATCCACAATAGATATTTTAGATTAAAAGAAAATTTTTATTTTTTTTGTGAATAGTCCGTATTCATGAATAAAGGTCAGATATCGTGAATAGTAACAGATATCGTGAATAAGAATTCCTAAGATAAAAAGTTTCAAATTTGATTAAAATTCAGATCAATACTTGACATAATGATATTGAAAGAAATAATATCATTTTAATAATAATATCCTTACTTCACAAAAGACATTTTAACTTTGATGAAAAAGCTGGATACTGAGTAATTTGAAGGAACTTCAGACCGTATAACAATACTCAAAGTATACTCACGAGATACGCTCAATATATCGAGAGAGAAATAGAGAAACTTCAGCTTTTACGGTGTGATTTCGATTCTAACCCAAGACCCTATTTATAGGAAAACGCTTGTAACACAAAAGTAGAAAATTGAATATAATATTAATATATTTTTCACATTTTCCTTAGCCCACCTTAAACAACCTGATCTCACCCCATTTGAATCATGTGAGGCCAACTTAATTGCAAAAAATGTTTTTCTCAAAATAATTAACTAAAACTCCCAAAATTAATTATTTGAACTTCAAACTTCAATAATTCATAATAAATAAGCCCTTTTATCGAAAATTCGAATCTCGTTTTTTTATAGAAAATTCAATTCTCTACAACTTCTGAAGAAATTTTTTCCAAATTCCAAATGTAAATCGACCAAATCCATAAGCAAGCAATTTTACAAGTTTATAATCAAATTTTTGATTAATAAATTGTGTCCACCAACACACAAAACATGTGTTAAACATTTAATGCCACAAAAATACTCTTCCTCCTCATATACTCATATATCCCACATTTATTGTAAAAATATCACCATTATTATATTATTAAAATAATATATTTAAATGAATTATTTTATCGTAAAAAGATAAAATATTAATTTTTCAACAATTGTCACATTAAAAATTTTCTCCATCTATATCCACATAAAATTAATATTATCCTCATCATATAAATTAATAATTAATTATTCATAAATAATATTACTGTAATCACAATCATCGACAACCGCGTGAGTTCCTTGTGAAAGAGAGGCTTCAATAAGGATTTCTCCTTACTGCAAGTGCATGCAATTAGATGACCAAACCTCTCCTTGACGTAACTTTCTAGACATCGCCAATAATGTTATCTAATAATATTATTCGGATAATATGAATTATCATTCGATAATGGAAAATAATCGTGTAGTAGTGACAATTATTAAAACAACAATAATATATAAAATATTAACGTAAGAATTATTGAATCAATAAAATGTAATATTGAACAAGAATTACTATAACAATTATCGAAGTAGTGCCTTTACGTAAGAATCAATAATTGGTGCAATACCGTGTCTTCTTGTGTTTTAACCACGGTATTCCAACAAAGATAATTCAGTAAAAACTACGCCGCTCTTTTATAAATAACTTATATTTTTATCGTTTCTTCATCCAATCGCTTTACAGTTGTGGGCCATTACACACAAAGGTCGCTTTGCCGTCGTACGAATATTCCCCGACAGCAAGAATATTTCATGACCAAATGAATATTCTCCGACAACAATGAATATTTTATAACCACTTGCTTATTTAAGATATTTGCGCATTTTACCCATAACTAACCACATTAATCAAATCAACCATTACTATTTCAAAATAATAAATAGAGAAAATTCCATTTTATTTAAAAAAAATCGGGGTCTTACACAAATCACACCCAAAATACTGTATTATGAAAAAATTTCAATTCCATAAAATATTAATTTTTTTTAGTTGTTTTAAAAAAAAAAAAAAAAGTCCCGACAAGACTAAAATTCGGGCTGTGACGCTCCCAAAATTAGGTATACATCACCCATCTTGGGTCGCCAGATACATGGTACAAAATTCAAATACAACTTACTAATACAACTGTCGTGTACAATACGACAAAACATAAACTGTGAGTTTGAATACAATTATTGTCTACTAGAGATTATACAAACTCAAAAGGAGTCCTCATTACAATTATTATCACACTATTTTACAAAATAGTGAGGACTACTAATGCTATCCTCCGGACCATCACTCCGCTCCCCGACTCGTCCCAAATTTATATTCTCATTCTCGTTTCAGAATAAAGTGAAGAAATGGTGAGCTTAACTAGCCCAGTAAGAAATATTATGACTAAGATAATATAGAATAAATTATCATTAGCCTCCAACAATGTTAAACTGATAAAATATAATAGTCATCAAGTTTAAGCTGCAATGAACAAACAATCCATTAAAAGAGTCAAGTAGAGAATAGAATCTACTATCTTTTATGATTTAAAAAGTTTTCATCACTTTTATCATTTGAAACTCATTTCAATAAATAATCTACATCATTAAATCATCCTCGCACTACGTGCCATGAGGATATTCTTTAAGTATTACGACCACGAATTATCCATGCACCATGTGCCAAAGATAATCGTGTTTTCATCAACTGGTCCCGATCACGCCTTAAAACAATTCATTTTGCTCCCTGGTCAAGAGAATTCATAGCCATAATCATAATAAAATTGTTCATCAATGCACTACAGGGACAATGAGGACTTTTAATTTCACATCATTTGTAACATTACGGCCATGATTATACCGAATAATCCTCAGTCATAATCATACCAAGTCCATCTACGCACTACAAAGCCACAAATGACTTTCAACATAATATAAACATGAGGATGATGACAATGATATAAGAATTCAATTAAACAAGTTCAAGAATTAATTTGTCCAGGAACCAATAACGTCCAAATTGTCAACATGATACTTTTGTAGAATAAAATTCAAGAATGCTCGAGAAGAATATTTCCATGAAAAATCTTGGATGAAGCTTAAATATCAAGGATATTCCACAAATTTCATGGAGTATATAAGTCAAAATTTTAATCAATCGAGTATAATACCGAATGGAATAACAAAAGATATCACCACGTAAATGCAGATCTGATAAAGCGGTTATTCCAATGTAATAATAATAACGGAATTGTCGTCGTGAAATTCACAACCGATGGATGTTCCAATGTAATAATAAATGCGGAATAATAAATGATGGAACCAGAATCCAGCAGATAAGACGTATGCTGGATATTCCGGCTGTAATAATAAAGATGGAATAATAAAAATGGAACCAGTCCCACAGATAAGATGAGCATAGGATATTAAATGTAATAATAAAGATGTAATAATAGAAGAATGTCACCAAGTATAGTGTAAGTTGGCAGATACAAAGTTATTCCAAAAGAACAATAAAGAAATGGAATAATGAAGTTCTCTTCTTGAATACAAAAAAGAATAATATCCCTTACCGTAAAATAATACTTAATATAAGAGTAGTGAAGTAGCAGAAAAACTTTTCTTCTATCTCTATAGTCTCTCTCTATAGTTTCTCTCTAGAGAGTTAAGTGAATTCGTAAGAAAATAATGAAGGAATGAGCTTTATTTATAGAAAAATGGAATGCATAAGAAACTAATCCATGAACGGCCCAGATTGATTTATTTTAATCTGACTATCCATATTTTAAAAAATCTTTTAAATAAAATATAATATATTCTATTTATATAAAAAGATTTTTACTACGCAAATACTATATGCGGACACTCATGTGTAAAGGCCCTCAATTTTATGAAATAAAAGTATTCAATTTTTCTTATAATTACTATTCAAGTAAATGGTTAAATTGATAAAAATTAAAGTTAAGGGTGATATATATATTTTTTTCAAAATAAGCAGTGGTTATAAAATACTCATTATTATTTGGGAATATTCGTTTGGTCGTGAAATATTCTTTCCGCTTCGGGGAATATTAAATTTACTACATGTATGTACCATTCAGGGGCCCCATAATGTAATAAGCGGCTTCGGATGAAGAAAACGACAAAAGGGAGTTTTTATAAATAACAACAGTAATTGTTATCAATTAACATCATTGGAATACCCTTGGGTAAAGTAAAGTAATGTCTGGCGTTGTTGCTTGTGAGAACACCAGATTGCATAAAGATTTTTGAATTATTGATTCTTACGTAAGAAAAGCACTACTCAATAATTGTTACGGTAAGAATTATCGCTCAATATTATATTTTATTGATTCAATAATTCTTTGCGTTGATATTTTATATTATTGTTGTTTCAAGAATTGTCATTACACAAAGATTTTCCATTATCGGAGCAATAATTCATATTATCTGAATAATATTATTGGATAACATTATTGGCAATGTCTAGAAAGTTCGCTTCAAGGAGAGGTTTGGTCACCTAACAATTGCTGCCAAGTGAGGAGAAATCTTTATCGAAAGCCCCTCTTTCCCAGGAAACCGCCTGGTTGTTAATATTGTGATTATGTAATATTATTTGTGAATAATTAATTATTGATTTTTATGATGAGAAAAGTATTTATTTTATGTGGATATAGATGGAGAAAATTTTTAAAGTGACAATTGTTGAAAATTAATATTTTATCTTTTTCTCGATAAAATAATTCATTTAAATATATTATTTTAATAATGTAATAATGGTGATATTTTTACGTTGAATGTGGAATATATGAGTATATGAGGAGGAAGAATATTTTGTTACAATAAATGTTTTAAACATGTTAAACATGTCAATGGACCCCATTTTTTGATCGAAATTTGATTATGTAATCGTAAAATCGTCCAGTTTGTGGATTTTTTGGTTAATTTCATTGAATTTGGAAAAATTTCTTCCGCAAAGTTGTAGAGAATTGAATTTCCTATAAAAACTCGAGAGATTCAATTTTTTTGATAAAAGGGTTATTTATTATGAATTATGAAGTTCAAGCTCTCTCAAATAATTGATTTTTTGGAAGTTTAAAATAATTTAAATAACAAAAACGTTTTTTGTGCAAGTCTTGTGAGGTGGGCTGTTTGGTGGCTGAGGTTTTGAAGCAAAATAAGTGTGCTTTGGATAAAAAATAATATATATTAATATTTATTAATTTTTCTACTTTGGTGTTCTAAGTATTTTCCTATAAATAGGGTCTTGGGTTAGAATTGAAAATCACAATTTAAATCAAGTTTTTTCTCTCTATATTATCGAGCGTATTCTTGTGAGTATTTTGAGTATACTTTGAGTATTGCTATACGGTGAAAGTTCGTTCAACGTTATTCCAGTCAGAAGTACTGCTCTTTTGAGGTAAGGGATAGTAAGGGATTTTAAGGGTTATTATGTTTTTAGTTTCGAAATTTTTCTGAACCTTTAAAAATTCTGGAAAAATTTGAAATGATAATTTGATGAGTTTTATATATTGTGTCCAAAAATGGCGATTTTTGAACGTATAGATTAGGAGTTATGGATTTTATGAGAAAAGACTATTTTAAAAGTAACTATTTATAACTCCTTGTGGTTAACTCCAAAATTGATGAAATTTTTATTGGGAGTACATCTATATAATATCAGTATACCATATTAATTTCAGAATTTTTGGATAAAAGTATAATTTATGATAAATATTTAAATATTCGGTGGTTTTGGCCATATGAAAAATAGTAAATAAATTTTTAAAATTTTGAGAAAAATATATGTTCAATATGGGACTATGTTATGCTAAATCCCAGAAAATAAATATTTTTGGAACTGATTTGGTATTTTTCATGAAAATGTTCTAGTTATGAGTAAATGAATTAAATATGTTATGTGAAGTAAGAAAATTAAAAAAATATGATTTATTGGCTTGAGAATCATATATGAGGTATATATGCAGATTTTATGAGGGTTTTGGTTAATTATGATGAAATCTTATGAGTTTGGCATTTTAGATGATTAAATGCATTAATTATTAAAGTGTAAATAATTGGATTAAATTATTTATAAGTTTAAGAAATGATTAAAATATTATTATAATATTAATAATATTAGATTATGAGATTTCTAAGTGATTTATAACATTTGGATTAAGGTGTTATAAATATGGATATGAATTTTATTATGAAACTTTATCTTTTCGTATCAAGGTTTCTTACTTGCATTATATACGGTTAAGACTATGTACGAATATTTGAGGTACTATTCACGACAAATTGGTTTCTTCTTCCGACCAAATTATCGTTGATTTATGAATCTTACTCTTGAAATTAAAACCATGTTTTGATTATATTGTTTTATATAACATTCTTATAACCCTAATAATGATATTTCTCTTTGACTTGAGTGTAAAGATGGGTAGATTATTGGTATGATCGTGACTATAGGTTCTCTTTGGCGATGAAGTGCAAAAAATTGAGTTGTTGGAATTGGTATGATCATGACCATTGAATTTACAATTGAATATTTTTAGCTTAAGTGCAAAAGGTGAATTGATCAACATGGTTATAATTATTGTTATATAACTTCCGAAATGATTATGTATTTCTTTGATATATGAATATCTTTGGCTCGTTGTGCAAAGATGACTTGTTGATGAATATCTTAATTGCAGTAGTGCAAAGATGAATTATTGATGAATATCTTTTGCTCGTAATGCAAAGATGACTGTTGTTGAATATCTTTGCTTTGTAGGCAGTAAAGATGAATTATTGATGAATATCTTTGGCTCGTAATGCAAAGATGACTGTTGTTGAATATCTTTGCTTTTGTAGTGTAAAGATGAACTGTTGATGAATATCTTTGGCGTAAGAAAAAAAGATGATTTGTTGATTAATATCTTAGCTTCAGAATGCAAAGATGAATTATTGATGAATATCTTTTGCTCAGAATACAAAGATGACTGTTGTTGAATATCTTTGCTTTGTAGTGCAAAGATGAATTATTGATGAATATCTTTGGCTATTAATGCAAAGATGACTTTGTTGTTGAATATCTTTGCTTTTGTAGTGTAAAGATGGGCTGTTGATGAATATCTTTGGCCCGTAAGCAAAGATGAATTTATTAGTATGATTATGAACAGAACCGTGATTTGGTATAACCATGATATTTGATGTTTCGTAAAAACAGCGGTGATGAAAATTATCTCCGTTCCGGATGAGAAGAGGAATTTAGAATCACAATTATGATTATGAGTTATTCATATGATTGTGGAAAGGAACTGTTGATTGATGTTACAGGATAAAATATTGTTGGTGGACTTTTAACGTGGAGAAGACAATAGACTTTTATAGTCTATTTGACTCTTTTAATGGATTCGCTTCGTTCACCGCAACTATGGTTGAAAAGTTTTATCATCTACCATATGTTCTAAATCTACGATTTATTATTGATAAAGACTATTGATAATTTATGTATCTTTAGTTATAATATTCTTTCTTCGAGCTAGTTGTGCTCACCCTTTTGTTTCACAATTCCTTTCGTGTAATAAAAGTATATTGGGTCGAAATTTTGGGATAGCGCGAGGAATAGAATGGTGGTCTATAGATGTTGAGGGTGAGGTGAATTTAACTTGGAAGGGTGTTTTGCCACTATCATACAAGATGTCTAATGACATACAACCTCGTGTCATCATAAGACATGGTTGTGCTCATCCACTACCGAGTATATTTACAAGCACTACCTATATAATCTTGGTGTTTGTTTGGAGTATAATACCCAATTAGAGACGGTGGAGATAATGATATGTCAAGAGAAGACTCACCATTGGGAAGAATATGATAGTAATCTTCTCGTTTTTCTTTGGGGTCTATCAATTCAACCAAGGATAATTTCTGTGGCCATATGACATCTACCATAACCTAAAAGCATGGCCTCCCACGCACGAAGGTTTCTTGAGCACTTCCCAAAGATTCTAATTTCTAAAACAGTTTTTGACTATACCTTTATGTAAGGTGTCATTGTGACGTCTACTGGTTGGTATATATTTGTATCCAAACTCACAGCATATGTGTTGTTGTATTTTGCACGACAATTGTTGTAATAAAGTTGTAGTTGTTTTTCGTACCATATATTTGGCGACTCAGGATGGGTTGGATGGAATGGACCTATTTTGGGGTCGTTACACTATGCAAACACTATGCATAATAAAATATAATATATTCTATTTATAGAATAACTTTAATAAAGTATTCTGTTTTATATAAAAAGATTTTACTATGCAAAAATACTATGCATAAAAAATATAATATATTCTATTTATAGAATAACTTTAATAAAGTATTCGCTTTTTATATAAAAGATGTTTTATTTTATTACGTGAATAAAACAAAACTTCTAAATCAACAATAATTGAATCAAATAATGTGAGATACTACGCAAAGAATTATTGTAGCAATAATTGAACAAAACCGAGTGACTTCTCACATAAATATCAATAATCAATAATCTTTGTGCTACTCTATCTGAACGGCATTATTCGCATACTTTTACTACTGGAATAGTTCAACAAGATTCAACGGTAAAACTTCCGCCGTTATTTTTAATAAAATATTTTTGTCGTTTTTTCAAAATGATAATTTAGGTTCATAGGGGTCCACTGATGATTGTTCCGTCGCATGCGAATATTTCTGTTTAAAATGAATATTCCCCACCAATCGAATATAATATGACAACTTGCATACTTTGTAAAATTTATAAATATTACCCACAACTATAACATTATCTCAAATTCACACCATAATATAAAAATTATTTTGAGAAAATTAATTTTTATTCATAAAATCTGGGTTTCACAATCTCCCCTCCTTATGGAATTTTCCTCGAAATTTACGTCACGATACTGGTATCGCCGAAAAAAGTGAGGATACCTTGACTTCTTTTCGATTCTAACTCTTGAGGTATAACCTCGAGTGTTGGATACGATTCTTCTTATCCAAGATTTTAACACGAGATCTCATACGTTAAATCATCCGCTATCTCGTCCGATTCTAAATTAATAATGTGGTTCGGGTCATCTACATATTTACATAACATTGACACGTTAAAAACGTTATGAGCACGTGACATACTTGGCGGTAAAACGAGTCTATAAGCCACAGTTCCTACTCAATCGAGGATTTCAAATGGGCCAATTAAAACGAGGGTTGAGATTTCATCTCTTCAGCAACTCTTGCTTCTAGAATAACGCCCTCTTGAACCTTCTTATTCACATTCATCAGATTCGGGTATGTAGATTGAGCGTCTTTAACTTTATCGATTAAAGTCGATTTTACTCGTATATTCGTTATCTTCACGTAGGTCCCTAGAGTCTTTAACTCTATCTTCATCATTTGCAAGTTATACTGAAATGAGTCTTTGTGTTAACAACATTGCACTTCAGTAAACGATACGATCTTCTACTCAACACGCCACCACCACGTTTCAGAAGACCCCAACTTATTATTAATGAAATTTAATTTTCTCTATTTATTATTTTGAAATAGTAAGGGTTGATTTGATTAATGTGGATAGTTATGGGTAAAATACGCAAATATTTTAAAATAAACAAGTGGTTATAAAATATTCATTGTTGTAGGGAATATTCGTTTGGTCGTGGAATATTCTTTGGCACGTCGTGGAATATTAAATGATAGTAGCGATTTTTATGGGCCCATAACTAAAAAAACGATTGGATGAAGAAAACGACAAATATAAGTTGTTTAAAAAATAACGACAGTAGTTATTACCGTTAATACCGTTAAAATACTCGATGGTTAAAAACAAGATGGCGCACTGCGGTATTGCACCAATTATTGATTCTTACGTAAGAAGACACTACTCAATAATGGTTACGATAATTCTTATTCGATATTTTATTGATTTAATAATTCTTTGCGTTGATATTTTATATCATTGTTGTTCAATAATTGTCATTACATCGTATTTTTTCATTATCGAAGCAATAATTCATATTATCTGAATAATATTATTAGATAACATTATTGGCAATGTCTAGAAAGTTCGTCTAAGGAGAGGTTTGGTCACCTAATTCGCTGGTAGCCAAGAAGGATAAATTCTTATTGAAAGCCCCCTCTTTCTTTGGGAACGGCACGGTTCACAAGATCGTGATTCTGTAATATTATTTGTGAATAATTAATTATTGATTTATATAATGAGGAAAATATTGATTTTATGTGGATATAGATGGAGAAAATTTTTAATGTGACAATTGTTGAAAATTAATATTTTATCTTTTTCGATAAAATAATTCATTTAAATATATTATTTTAATAATATAATAATGGTGATATTTTTTACAACGATTGTGGGATATATGAGTATACGAGGAGGAAGAGTATTTTTGTTGCAATAAATGTTTAAAACATGTTAAACATGTCTGGTGGACCCCATTTATCGATCGAAATTTGATTATAAGATGTAAAATCGCCTCGTTTGTTGATTTCGGTCAATTTCTGTTTGGAATTTGGAAAAACTTTCTTCTGCAAAATTTTAGAGAATTGGATTTCCTATAAAAACTCGCAAGATTCAAATTTTTCTGATAAAAGGGCTATTTATTATGAATTATTGAAGTTCCGAAGCTCCGAAATAATTGATTTTTGGAAGTCTAAAATAATTTAAATTAGAAAAACGTTTTTGATATGTTTGGTGGGCTTGGTTGGTTGTTGAAATGAGCTGATTTTAGTTTATAAGAGTGTGCGTAGGAAAAATTTTATATATATTAATATTTATTAATTTTTCTACTTTGGTGTTCTAAGTATTTTCCTATAAATAGGGTGCTTAGGTTAGAATTGAAAATCACACTTTAAATCAAGTTTTCTCTCTCTATATTATCGCGTATTCTTGTGAGTATTTTGAGTATATTTTGAGTATTGTTATCTGGTCTGCAAGTTCAAGTCATGCTTTATATCCTGTTTCAACTAAAGATCTTGTCTTTGTGAGGTAAGGATATTATTTTTTTCGTAATGATATTATTTCTTCAATATCATTATCTTTGAAATATTGATATGAAGTTTTATCAAATTTGGAACTTTTGGTGTGAGATTACTATTCACGATATCATTACATTATTCACGATATATCTGATCTTATTCACGAATCGACCTATTATTATTCATCGAAAAATGAAAAAATTTTTTTTCGTCAAAAATATCTATTCTCGGATACTAGCTTTGATTGTATCCATGTTTTGATCATTCTTGAATTTTATACCATTATGATTATTTTTGAGATATTTTTGGACATGGATAAAACAAAGTACGAATCCTTAATCCTTAATCCTTGTCATTTTGTTTTCTTTGGATTCGTTTCTTTAAAATATTTTTCATCATCCTCGGTCTTAAATGATGATATTATTGAATATCTTTTCTTTTGTAGTGCAAAAGATGAATGATTTTTGATAAATATCTTTGGCCGTAGCAAAAGATGAGCAGTGTTTAGATGAAAATGACCAATCGATGAATATCTTTGGCCCGTAGTGCAAAAGATGAATATTTGATTCAGATATATATTGATTGATGATATATAGGATAAAAGATGAGGCGATGAACTTTTAAATTCATACATAGAAGATAGTAGTTTGCATTATCTACTTAACTCTTCTAATGAATTATTATTTAATTGCGAATATTGATTTAAAACTTGTTGTCTATCAGATTCTATTAGATTTTTCCTGTTGAAGACTAACGATAATTTGTTGTATATTATCTTAGTCATAATATTCTTTTCTTCGGGCTAGTTGAGCTCACCATTTTCCTTGTTGTTCCATTTTTCTTCTCAGAGGCGAGAATGTAGCGAGTACTTAATGGGGTATGGAATGAAGGTTCTAGAGAGAGTTGTTTAGTAGCCCTCACCATTTTGTAAAATAATGTATCAATAATTATGATGGGGATTTATTTGCGTGTGGATATTGTCTAGATGACAATATCTGTATTTAAACTCACAGTTTATATGTTGTAATAATAAAGTTGTAGTTGTTTCTGTACCATGTATTGACAACTCAGAATGGGTGATGTATACCTATTTTGGGGGCGTCACAACGTCGCCTCTTCCACGATGATATTGAATAAGACGATCGTAATCTTCAACAAATTCGAGCCAACGTCTTTGGCGCATGTTACGCCTGCGTTTTAGTTGAAGAAATATTTTGAGGGTTTAAGAAATGGGTTTTGTACTGGTGTCAATATAAAATTCGATTTCACGCTTTGGGGTAGCCTAAGAAGTCTTCAGGAATACGTCAAGAGATTTATTAATGATAGAAATATCATTCAAAACCATTACTCTCATCCAAGACTTGGATAAGACGTCACATTGATACCAACTGTGACTTCTATCCCTTAACCTAGATAAAGCACCTCACAATGATACCTATCAACTTGTCCTCGTCATTCACGACGTCGCCTTTCTGTAAAGTCCTCGCTTCGCCGGTGCATTCCACACAAAGAAGTCATCAACAAAAGGATCGGGGCTCTTTACTTATGTCTTGATATGACAATGATTGAATTTAGTGGTTTGGTTGTTGAATTCGCATAATAGGTTGGTTAGAATATAAAAGCTAACAACCTTATTTAAAAAACATGATGAGTAGTTAACCAATCGTTTCAAAAAAACCACATCAAAGGCAAGTATTTTCAAAGAGATAAGATCGACGATGTAACGTGAAAGTGTCGATTTGAATCAAACAAGATTTATAAGCGATTGGAGGTAGTGAAGGTTTCTCCCAATGGAGTTTCAATAGATAACTCAAAGTTTAACCTAGGAGTTAAGTACAAACATTGAACACAACTAGGTGAAATAAAAGAGTGAGTAGAACCCAGATTAACACGGTATAGACTTCGTAAGAGCTTATGATTAACTTACCCGTGATAATTTTATTCGGGTTCCTCGTCACGAGAAAAAAAACGCTCTCTTAAACTACTGAACTTTGGCTTGTCTTGGACATCCTTTGGCATCACTATCACGGTTGGACTTGACTTCACCATACGACAAAATGGAGCTAGGTGACCTTCTCTTCCTTTAATTAAAACACTTTTTGGATTGTTGCATGCGGTTTGGATGGATGTGTCCCTCTTGTCCGCATTTGAAACATACTGATCGACGAGGCGTTCTTCTTCCTTTGAAAAGCGGGTCTTTGTCTGCCGACATCTTCATGTCATTGTTGAACCTTCTCTTCTTAAATGTCCATTCTTATTATCTTAGCCATGATTACCACCGAAATGGTTACCATTCTTGGCATGATAATATCCCCACGATGGTTATCGTTGTTACGATGATCGTTGCCACCAAAGATGATTATTTATAGTGTTGTTGGTCATTGCCTTTTGGTTGGCTTTGACTCATTATCACGCTCCAATAATCGAGCCCTATTCACAACATCCGAATATAAACAAAGTTTGTGAGAAATGAGGTATTGACGATATCGGGTTTCAAACCTCACAAAAACATTAGCGTCATTCGCTCCTCATTATCGACCAAATGGGATGCAACCGGGATAACTCCGCAAACTTAGCCTCGCATCTTTGCGACACGGTCATATTGTTTTGCTCAAATTGATGAATTCTACCTCCTTCATGTGATTTAATACTTTCGGAAAGTACTTGTCGTTGAATAATTCTTGGAACTTCTCCCAAGACATCTTGAGCAAGGCCAGTCGGGTACATTTTTCTGATTTTCACCAATGATCTCCTTCTTCATGCAACGTATAAAGGTGGCGAATGGAACCTATTACTCCTCCGAGCATTCCAAGACATCAAATATCTTGGTAATCTGCTTTATCCATGTCTCTCGCCTTTAAGTGGTTACGGCTTTACCAAAAACTCCGGTGGTCTCGGCTCCTCGAATTGCTAATGCGGTGACCAATAGTAGGTCGCCATTGTTTCTCTCAGATATGAGCAGAGCCCTCTACCGATGTTGCATGAATTTTAAAAAGCTCTTAAACGTCTGAAGCCGTCAAATCGATTGATCGGTGTTGTTGTTTATGGGAGGATTATCGCCATCCTGTTGCACATTGTCACGATTATTGATCATGGAGAATCAACGGTCTCATGCTCCATTGCTTATCTCAATATTTTTCAGATGCCATTTTTAAATATCGCCACAAAATAAGGGTTAAATAACATATCACATATTATCCCTATACTTTAATCTGAGCCAATTAAATACCAAATAAACTTAGGTAGGTCATACTTAGCGAAGGAATTCCCCGTCTCTCCCCTCCTATTTCTAGTCTCACATCTTAGTCAGAGATCATATCCCTAAGCTTTGATACCAACTGTGACTTCTATCCCTTAACCTGGATAGCACCTCACAATGATACCTATCAACTTGCCACCGTTAGTCACGGCGTGCCCTACAGAAAGTCGACTTTTGCATCCCAAGACTTGGAAGTCACCAAAGAAAAGGCTCGGGGGCTCTTTTTCTATGGCTTTGATACTAACCATGTGGCCCAAAATTAGGTATACATCACCCATCTTGGGTCGCCAGATATACGGCATGTAATTCAAATACAACTTACTAAAACAAATGCCGGTGTACAATACGACAAAACATAAATCGTGAGTTTGAATACAATTATTGTATACTAGAGATTATACAAACTCAAGCGGAGTCCTCATTACAATTATTATCACTTTATTTTACAAAATAGTGAGGACTACTAATGCTATCCTCCGGACCATCACTCCGCTCCCCGACTCGTCCCGTCCCTATATTCTCATTTCCTGAAGAGAACAGTGAAGAAAGGGTGAGCTCAACTAGCCCCGTAAGAAATATTATGACTAAGATAATGCAGAATAAATTATCATTAGCCTCCAACAATGTTAAACTGATAAAATACAATAGACATCAAGTTTAACTGCAGCGGAACAAGCAATCCATTAAAAGAGTCAAGTAGAGAATAGAATCTACTATCTTTTATAATTTAAAAAGTTTTTCATCACTTTTATCGCTGAGACTCAGCTCAATAAATAATCCACATCATTAAATCATCCCTGCACTACAGGCCAAGGATATTCTTTAGTATCACGACCACGAATTATCCATGCACTACATGCCAAAGATAATCGTGTTTTCATCAACGGTCCTGATCATGCCATAAAACAATTCATCTTTGCTCCCTTGGCCGAAGAGAATCCATAGCCATAATCATACCAAAAGCGCCCGTGATGCACTACGGCCAATGAGGACTTTTAATTTCACATCATTTGTAACATTACGGCCATGATTATCTACCGAATAATCCTCGGTCATAATCATACCAAGTCCATATATGCACTACAGGCCACAGATGACTTTCAACATAACATAAACATGAGGATGATGACAATGATATAAGAATTCAATTAAACAAGTTCAAGAATTAATTTGTCCAGGAACCAATAACGTCCAAATTGTCAACATGATACTTCTTTGTAGAATAAAATTCAAGAATGCTCAGAAGAATATTTCCATGAAAAATACTGGATGAAGTGCAAATATCAAGGATATTCCACAAATTTCATGGAGTATAGAAGTTAAAATTTTAATCAACTGAGTATAATCTAAGAATGGAATAACAAAAGATATCACCATACACGTACTTGGCATGAGCGGTTATTCCAATGAGAATAATAATAACGGAACTGTGTCAGTGAAATTCACACCGACGGGATGTTCCAAATGAATAATAAATGCGGAATAATAAATGATGGAACCAGTCCCACAGATATATATACATGATATTCTCGGCGTAATAATAAAGATGGAATAATAAAATGGAACCGGTCCGGTATAGATACAGACGAGGATATTCTACGTAATAATAAAGATGAATAATAGAAAAATGTCACCAAGTATAGTGTAGCAGCGTATACACGAGTTATTCCAATGTAACAATAAAGAAATGGAATAATGTAAGTTCTCTTCTTGAATACAAAAGAATAATATCCCACACCGTAAAATAATACTTAATATAAGAGTAGTGAAGTAGCAGAAAAACTTTTCTTCTATCTCTCTATAGTCTCTCTATAGTTTTCTCTCACAGAGTTAAGTGAATTCGTAAGAAAATAATAAAGGAATGAACTTCTATTTATAGGAAAATGGAATGCATAAGAACTAATCCATGAAGCATTCCAGATTAATTTACTTTAATTTGACGGTCCATATTTAAAAAAAAAATCTTTTAAATAAAATATAATACATTCTATTTATATAAAAAGATTTTTATTATGCAAACACTATGCGGACACTATGCAAACACTATGCATAATAAAATATAATATATTCTATTTATAGAATAACTTTAATAAAGTATTCTATTTTATATAAAAAGATTTTACTATCTAAAATACTATGATAATAGAATATAATATATTCTATTTATAGAATAACTTTAATAAAGTATTACATTTTATATAAAAAGATGTTTCTATTTTATTACGTGAATAAAACAAAACTTCTAAATCAACAATAATTGAATCAAATAATGTGAGATACTTGCAAAGAACTATCAGTAGCAATAATTGAACAAAATTGAGTGACTTCTCACATAAATATCCATAATAATCAATACCGCGCTTCTTACGCAACAACGCCAGACATCAGTACTTTTATTATAGAAGTAGTTCAACAAAGATCAACCAGTAAAACTTCCTCCGCAGTTATTTTTTAAAAAAATATTTGTCGTTTTTTCAATCCGGCAAATAATAATTTCGTTATATGGGTCCACCAATGATTATGTCATTGCATTTAATATTTTCTATTTAAAACGAATATTCCCCGACCAATCGAATATAATATGACAACTTGCATACTTTACAAAATTTATAAATATTACCCACAACTATAACATTATCTCAAATTCACACCATAATATAAAAAATTATTTTTAGAAAATTAATTTTTTATTCATAAAATCGAGGGGTTTCACACGCATGCGTTCAATTGAACCAGAACTCTCTCTCTCTCTCTCTCTATATATATATATATATATATATATTCTCAAACTTTAACTTTATTGCAGGAATAAATTCATATATAGAGATTTTACGAGAAAAATAGTATTAGGCTAGTTAAAATTTGAAATTAAAGGTACATGATGTCTTTTAAAATAATAAAATTATGAATTGAATTTAATGTATTTATTTGTATGAATAATTTCTTAAGTATAATTATTAAAATATAAATATATTAAAAATTATTACTTAAGAAATTATTCATACAAATAAATAATTGAATATCATTAATATTTTTAAGTTTACTATTTATAAAAAATATTTATAGAAATAAATACATTATATATAGTTGATAATGTTAATTTTATAACTTAAGAAATTATTCATACAAATAAATACATTGAATATAATTAATATTTTTAAATTTTAGTATTTATAAAAAATATTTATAGAAATAAATACATTATATATAGTTGATAATGTTAATTTTTATTACTTAAGAAATTATTCATACAAATTGAATATAATTAATAATTTTAAATTTTAATATTTATAGAAATAAATACATTATATATAGTTGATAATGTTAGTTTTTATTACTTAAAAATTATTATACAACTATTTTGTACATTAAAACTATTTAAATCTAACTAAAGGTGGGGGTATTTTAGAAATTTCTTTTCACTTCTACTCTCTGGTTAGTAAAAAAAAAATCTTTTGGTCGCTAGAAGGAGTAGCGGCCAGTAAAAAAAAATCTCTAGTCGCTAGAGAGAGTAGCGGTTGGGCACTTACCTTAGTCATTTGATCTAATTTTGAACGATTGAATAACAGTTAGGTGGAATAGTGCACATAGCTAACGTGCGTCATGGATCATTATATATATATATATATATATATATATATATACACACACGACTGATCTAAAGCATACCTTCTAAATAGTATATCTCTCTTAAATAACATATTTTTATTAAAATTACGTCGTTTTAGAGATTTTTTTAAGAAGAAAAAGAATATTAAAAGTGTGGTCTCACTTGTTTTTTTTATTTACAAAAATACCACTCACAATTCCACTTATTTTTCAAAAAAATATCTAAAACTGTAAGACCCCAACTTATTATTAATGAAATTTAATTTTCTCTATTTATTATTTTGAAATAGTAAGTGTTGATTTGATTAATGTGGATAGTTATGGGTAAAATACGCAAATATTTCAAAATAAGCAAGTGGTTATAAAATATTCATTGTTGTCGGGAATATTCGTTTGGTCGTGGAATATTCTCTTCATTGTGGGGAATATTAAATGACGACAGTGCGATCTTTTATGGGCCCCATAACTGAAAAGCGATTGGATGAAGAAAACGACAAATATAAGTTGTTTAAAAATAACAGGCGTAGTTATTCTGATTAATCTTTGTTAAAATACTCCTGTGGTTAAAACACAAGAAGACATCCAGATTGCACCAATTATTGATTCTTACGTAAGAAGGCACTACTCAATAATGGTTACGATAATTATCGCTCGAGATTTTATTGATTTAATAATTGTTGCGTTGATATTTTATATTGTTGTTGTTTCAATAATTGTCATTACACAATATTTTTCATTATCGAAGCAATAATTCATATTATCCGAATAATATTATTAGATAACATTATTGACAATGTCTAGAAAGTTCGCATCAAGGAGAGGATGGTCACCTAAATGCGCGCCAAGATGAGGAGAAATTCTTATTGGAAAGCCCTCTTCTTTCAGAAGGCGCCCAGTTGTCAATATTGTGATCCTGTAATATTATTTGTGAATAATTAATTATTGATTCATATAATGAGGAAAATATTGATTTTATGTGGATATAGATGGAGAAAATTTTAATGTGACAATTGTTGAAAATTGAAATTTTATCTTTTTCTAATAAAATAATTCATTTAAATATATTATTATATTTTAATAATATAATAAAGATGATATTATTACGATGAATGTGGGATATATGAGTATATGTTGAGGAGGAGTATTTTTGTTACCAAAAATATTTAAAGCATGTTTTATGTGTCGGTGGACCCCATTTCTCGATCGAAATTTGATTATACACGTAAAATCGTCTGTTTATGGATTTGATCAATTTGCTTGGAACTTGGAAAAACTTCCTTCTGTAAAGTTGTAGATAATGGAATTTCCTATAAAAATTCGCGAGATTTGAATTTTCTGACAAAAGGGCTATTTATTATGAATTATTGAAGTTCTGAAGCTCCAAAATAATTGATTTTTGGAAGTTTAAAATAATTTAAATAAGAAAAACATTTTTTGTGTTTGGTGGGCATCTTTAACATATGCTAGAGATTGAATTCAGATGCTTGGATGCGTAGGAAGATGTGGAAAAATAAATAATATTAATTTATTAAATTTTCTACTTTTGGTGTTCTAAGCATTTTCCTATAAATAGGTCTTAGGTTAGAATTGAAAATCACAATTTAAATGAAGTTTTCTCTCTCTATATTATCGAAGCGTATTCTTGTGAGTATTTTGAGTATATTTTGAGTATTGTTATACCTTGCAAGTTCAAGTCATAGCATATATATCCGGTGTTTCAAATTTAAGCACCGATCTTTCGAGGTAAGGGATATTTTTTTTAAAATGATATTATTTCTTTCAATATCATTACGTCAAGTATTGATCTAAACTTTTAATCAAATTTGGAACTTTTTGTGTCGGGGTTCTTATTCACGATATCTGGTCTTATTCATTTAATCACGCAAGACTATTCACGAAGAAAAATTAAATTTTTCTTTTCGTCAAAAAATATCTATTATGAATACTAAGCTTTGATTGTATCCATGTTTTGATCATTCTTGAATTTTACACCACTATGATTATTTTTGAGGTATTTTTGGACATGGATAAAACAAAGTACGAATCCTTAATCCTTAATCCTTGTCATTTTGTTTCCTTTGGATTCGCTTCTTTAAAAATATTTTCATCATCCTCGGTCTTAAATGATGATATTATTGAATATCTTTGGCTGTAGTGTAAAAAGATGAATGATTTTCGATGAATATCTTTGCACCTGTAGTGCAAAGATGAATATTTGATTCCGGATATATATTGATTGATGTTACGGGGATAAAAGATGAGCGATGAACTTTTAAATTCATACATGTAGAAGATAGTAGTTTGCATTCTCTACTTAACTCTTCTAATGAATTATTATTTCATGAATATTGATTTAAAACTTGTTGTCAATTGTATTTTATTAGATTTTTTCCTGTTGAAGACTAATGATAATTTGTTGTATATTATCTTAGTCATAATATTCTTTATCGGCTAGTTGAGCTCACCCTTTTCCTTTTTGTTCCATTTTTCTTCTCGTGGAGGCGAGAATATAGCGAGTACTGCAGTCGGGGGTATGGAATGAAGGTTCTAGAAAGAGTTGTTTAGTAGTCCTCACCATTTTGTAAAATAATGTATCAATAAATGTGATGAGGATTTATTTGAGTATAGATATTGTCTAGAAGATAATATTTGTATTCAAACTCATAGTTTTACTGTTGTAATAATAAAGTTGTAATTATTTCTGTACCATGTATTGACAACTCAGAATGGGTGATGTATACCTATTTTGGGGGCGTCACAAAAACGATGTAGTTTTAATAAAAATATATTATTTAAGCGAGGTATGCTATTTGAGAAGTATGATTTAGATCCGTTATATATATATATAGAGAGAGGATCAGGTAAGGACTCCTTTACGATACTAAAATGCGGATTTTTTTTTTTTTGCTTTTTTTTTAAACAACTAAAAAAAATAGTTTAATATTTTATGGGCCCAGAAATTTTTCATAATGTCTGATGTTTTAGGCGTGATTTGGATACTATACTAAAAAATGTATATATGATTACACATACTATACATACATTTTTTTGGTGGTATCCAAATCACGCCTAAAACATCAGACATTATGGAAAAATTTCTGGGCCCATAAATATTAAACTATTTTTTTTAGTTGTTTTAAAAAAAAAGCAAAAAAAAAAAGTCCGCTTTTTAGTATCGTAAGGGAGTCCTTACCTGATCCTGACCCTATATATATATATATATATATATATATATATATATATATATATATATATATAAGCTTCTGATTTGGTTTATTAACCAAGTTTTCACTTCACTACAATTGGAGACCACATACCAGTACTTGAGGCTTAATTTCCTTGATGCAGCCCGAAATGCCTGGCCTGGCCTGGCCTATTCTCTTAAGCAGGCTTTCAAAAACATAAGTCTACAGATTGGTGGGTAAATCTGTCACAAAACATGTTTGCTCAAATCTCTCATTTATAGACCATTCAACATGTCTACGCACAACTTCAATTTTGGTAGTGCTCCTGTCTCTCTTTGAATGGGTTGTTCCCATCATAGTCAGCTTTTTATCGCCTCTTCTTATGTTTATTTTAATTAATTTTTTTTATTAAAATTAAATAAATAAAACTTGAACTAATTATAATATTAATTAATCATAATAATATTTACAAATTATAATAAATATTCATAATTTAAATTAAAAAAATAAATTTTAAATAAAAATATTTAGATACAATTTAGAAGACAGAAGTAGAATGAATCTATGTTTGTTTGTACTTGTATTTAAAATATGAATAATTTTTTTTTGCCCCTTCCAAATTTAACTCTTACATTAATCTTTTATCTTAAATTTATTCACTTACATATTTACCATTACCCTTATACCTAAGAAAAATATCGAGCAGGGCAACTGCCTATGTTGCCCCCTTAATGGATCCGCCCCTAGGAACAATAAATAATTTATTTAAATTTTTTATTTATTCAATTGAGATAGTTTATTCTTAGACGGAAAACTTTGACAAATAATTAACTTACTTTCATGTTGATTTCCTTTTGATTTACAAACAAGAAAAATAAATAAATAAATTTGAATTTTCATACATTTGTTTTCTTTTCGATTCTTATAAACGTTAATGGGAAGCTAATTACGTTGATAACCCTAGGTAAAAAAAATCCTATACTTGTACTATTATTTACTCCCTTTGTCCTTAAAAAGATAAACTAAGTATATTTTTTATACAAATTAAAAAAAATAAACAAATTGATTTTTTAAAAAAAATTTGTTCTTTGTGACTCCACAATATTATATAAATTAAATTTATTTATTTTGGGAATTTATATTTTTACAAATAAAAACAATAGTTTTATAAGGTCTCACTCACGTGAATAATAAATGGATCTCACATTTTATGTGGGAGAGACATTGTAAAAATATTAATTTTTACTTTCCTTTGCTTTTTATATTAATGAATGTAAGGGGGTGTTTGATAAAACTGAATAAAATAGTTCTTAATGTTTAAGTAATATAAATGAGTTGAATGGAACAAAACTCTGAAAACTGAATGAAAAAAGTTGTTTAATAATTGACATGATGTTTGAAACATCTGAATAACATATTTTTTTATTTTACCGCTTTGAAAAAAATTAAAAATTGTTGTAAATTTATATAATATAATAGTTATTGACTTTAATCGATAAAGTTAAAGCCACTCAAGCTACATACTCAGAGCTGATGAATGAAGAAGGTTCAAGAGGGCGTTATTCTAGAAGCAAGAATCGATGAAGAGAGGAAATCTCAACCCTCGATTTATTTGACCCATTTGAAATCCTCGATCGAGTAGGAACTGTGGCTTATAGACTCGTTTTACCGCCAAGTATGTCGCGTGTTCATAACTTCTTTTTTTTTTACGTATCGACGTTACGTAAATATGTGGACGACCTGAACCACATTATTAATTTAGAACCGGACGAGATAACAACTGATTTAACGTTTGAGGAGATACGTGTTAAAATTTTGGATAAGAAGAATCGTATTCAACACTCAAAGGTTATACCTCAAGAGTTAGAATTTGAAATGAAGTCGAGGTAACAGAGAGCAAGGAACCCGAATGAGGTCATCACGGGTAAGCTTATCATAAACTCTAATGAAGTCTATACTTTATTTGATACCGGTTCTACCCATTCTTTTATTTCTCCTACTTGCGCTCATCGATTAAATTTGACTCCGGAGAAATTAGACTTTGACTTATCTGTGGAAACTCCGTTGGGAGAAACCTTCATTACATCCATCGCTTATAAGTCTTGTTTGGTTCAAATCGGCACCTCACATTACCTGTCGATCTTATTTCATTAAAATACTTGCATTTGACGTGATTCTAGGATTGATTGGTTAACTACTTATCATGCAAAATTGATTGTTTTCGTAAGGTTGTTAGCTTTCATATTCCTAATCAACCTATTATGCTAATTCAAACGACCAAACCATTAAAATCAATCACGGCTATCTCAAGACATAAAGCTATTCGCTTATTGAAAAACGGATGTCAAGCTTTCTTAGCTCATGTCACGATTTAAACAAATATACGTCGCTTTTGAACGATATTTATATTGTTAATAAATTTTTCGACGTATTCCCTCAAGAACTTCGCCTACCCAGAGCGTGAAATTGAATTTTGTATCGACCTTGAACCCTAAGACAAAACCTATTTCCAAAGCCCCATATCGAATGGCTCTATGAACTTCGTGAGTTAAAGACCTAACTGTAGGAATTGTTAGACATTGGCTTTATTCGTCCTAGTACTTCTCCTCGGGGTGCTCCTATTCTATTCGTGAAGAAGAAAGATGGGAGTATGCGACTTTGTATTGATTATCGGGAATCAATCATGTCACCATCAAAATAGGTATCCATTGCCACGTATTGATGACTGTTTGACCCGGTTGTAAGGAGCCAAATTCTTTTCAAAGATTGATCTTCGTTAGGATATCACCAATTGAAGATTAGAACCACCGACATTCCAAAGCGACGCCGGAACTCCGATGCAGACGGCATTATGAATTCCTAGTCATGTCCTTTGGATTGACTAATGCTCCCGCCGCCTTCATGGATATGATGAACCAGAAAGTATTCAAGGAATATTTAGATCACTTTGTGGTCGTCTTTATTGATGACATCCTTATTTATTCCAAAAGCCGTGAAGATCATGAAAGCAACACTTGAGGCTGACACTCCAAAAGCTTCGTGAATATAAGCTTTATGCCAAGTTGAAGAAATGTGAGTTCTGGCTTGAAGAAGTAGCATTCCTTGGGCACGTGGTATCAAGTCATGGAATATCTCATTGACCCAAAGAAAGATTGAAGCTATTCAAAGTGGGAACAACCTAAATCAATGATCAAGACGTAGCTTTCTCGGTTTAATTTGGTTATTATCGGAGATTTGTTGAAGGATTTTCTCGAATCGCTACTCCATCGACTCAAATTGACTCGGAAGATACAAAGTTCTATTGGAGCGAAGAATGTGAGAAGAGTTTTCAAGAACTCAAGAGGAGACTTATTTCAAAGACCTGTTTTGACAATACCATCCGGCTCGGAGGATTTGTCATCTCTGATGATGCTTGAGCAAAGGGTTGGGATGTGTTCTTATGCAACATGGAAAAGTTATAGTTTATGCCTCGCGACAACTCAAAGAATATGAGAGGAATTATCCTACTCATGATCTAGAGTTGGCAGTTGTTGTCTTTGCACTTAAAATTTGGAGGCATTACTTGTATGGGGAGAAAGTGGAGATCTTTACGGATCATAAAAGCCTCAAATATTTCTTCACTCAAAAGGAACTCAACATGCGACAACGACGTTGGCTTGAACTGTTGAAAGATTATGATCATACCATCCAATACCATCCTGGAAAAGCAAACGTGATAGCTGACGCATTGAGTAGAAAATCATATGCAAGTACGAGTGCAATATTGTCAACGCAAAGGCCCATTTTGTGTGACTTGCAAAGAATGGAGATAGAGTTAAAGACTCCAGAGACGCATGTGATGATAAAGCGAGTATAATGAGTAGAACCGACTTTAATCGATAAAGTTAAAGCCGCTCAAGCTTCTGACACGGAGGCTGATGCGTATGAGGAAGAAAGTGCAAGAAGGTGCTATGACGGAAGCAAGAATAGATGAAGAAGGAATACTTGAGTCAACTCCGCACTTTGTGTTCCTAACGACCACGATTTAAAGTATAATATCATGATGGAGGCGCACAACACACCATTTGCAATCCATCACAGGAGTACCAAATGTATCATGATATTCGCTATACATTTTGGTGGAGCAATATGAAGACGTAGAGATAGCATATTTGTTTATATCAAGGTGTCTAACTTGTCAACGAAAGTTAAAGCGGAGCATCAAGTACCAAAAGGTCTATTCAGAACCACTTGAAATTCCGGAATGGAAGTGGGAGCACATTACCATGGATTTTCGTTCGGCCTTCCTAAGGTTTCTCAAGGCATTGATGCAATTTGGGTCATTGTTGATAGATTGACCAAGTCCGCTTTCATTTCTTACCGATACTGAAAAACTTATACACTTGAACGTCTTGTCGTATGTATATAAGCGAGATTGTAAGATCGCATGGTATCTTTGGTATCCATAGTTTCGATCGAGACCCAAGATTCACTTCACGATTTTGGGTTAGTTTGTAAAAAGCTATGGGCACGAGACTTACGATTTAGCTTTAAGATATCATCCTCAGACGGACGGACAATGGAGAGGACTATTCAAACTCTCAAGATCTATTAAGACTCTGTGTCCTTGATTTCAAGGAAGTTGGGACAAGTTCTTACCATGGTGGAGTTTTCCTACAACAACAGCTTATCAAGCAAGTATTGACATGGCTCCATTCAAGCGTTGTATGGAAGAAAGTGCCGTTCTCAAGATGTATCTTTGGGATGAGGTGGGTGAAGCAACGTTGTTGGGACCGGAGTTGGTACGTATGACTATGGAAAAGATTCAAACGATCCGACAACGATATAAAAACCTCACAAAATCGATAAAAGAGTTATGCCGATCTTCATCGAAAGGACGGAATTCGATATAGGAGATCATGTGTTGTTAAGAGTTGCTCCATGGAAAGGAGTTACAAGATTTGGAAAGAGAGGAAAACTTAATCCTCGATTCATCGGTCCATTTTAATCCTCGATCGAGTAGGAATCGTGGCCTATAGACTGCTTTTACCGCCAAATATGTCTCGTGTTCATAACGCTTTTCACATATCTATGTTACGTAAATATGTGAAAGACCCGAACCATATTATTGAAAGTTAGAACCTAAGACGAAATAGCGGAAGATTTGACGTATGAAGAGGTTCTGTTCAAATTTTGGATAAGAAGGAACATATTCTACGCCTAAGGCTATACCTCAAGTCAAAGTTTTGTGGAGGAACCACGATGTTGAGGAAATGACTTGGGAGTTAGAATCGAAATGAAATCAAGGTATCCTTACCTCTTCGACATACCAGTGCGTGCATTCTAATTTCGAGGGCAAAATTTCATAAGAAGGGAGGTTGTAAGACCCGGCTTTTATAAATAAAGATGAATTTTTCTATAAATATTATTTTGAATATTATGGAATAAATTTGATATAATATTATAGTTGTGGGTAATATTTATAAATTTTGCAAAGTATGCAAGTTGTTATTAAATATTCGTTTGGCCTGGGAATATTCTTTTGTTAGGGAATATTCAGATAACTACTCAATCATTGGTGGACCCCATTAATGTAATTATTGTCGGATCGAGAAAACGACAAAAAATATTTTATAAAAATAACTACGGAGGTGTTACCGTTAAAACCATTGAACTACCCGGTGGTAAAGTAAATGTGAATGTCTGGCGTGGTTGCATAAGTAGCACACAGTATTGATTATTGATGTTTACGTGAGAAGTCACTCGCCTATGCTCAATTATTGCTACTGATAAGAATCGTGATCATATCTCTTATATTATTGATTCAATTATTGTCACAAAGATCATCCGTATAATATGTTATAGTATTAAATCAATAATTGAGACGACAAGTTATAAATGATTAATAATTGTTGAAAGATTAAATATGTGTTGATGAAATATAAAATGATTTTGTGGTAAGTTTGATTATTTTATGGGGGCTCATATGTCATCATCTAAGAGTCTCTTCGTCGATAATAGTAATTACCTTCGTCGATAGTAATTACCCCTTGTGAATAGTATTTACCTTCGTTAATAGTAATTACCTTTACCGACGTCGAACAACTTGTGTTTTTCACATTACAAAGCGAGGCCGAACCACTTATCGTTTCACATTACAAAAGCGCCAAACCACTTTTCTTTTCACATCATTAGTCGTCAAGCCACTTGCCTTTTCACACTAAGCGGTCTTAAGTTTAGAAATCTTCTATAAATAGAGGGCTAGGGCTTCATTATTTTTCACTTAATTCATTCCAAAACTATGGAGAGAGAAAGTATAAAGAGAATAAGAGAGAAAGAAGAAGAGTATTTTGTTACTACCGTCCGTAAAGATTCAATCTCTAACCAAAAGTAAGGGGTGTTATTCTTTCTTATTCATGAAGAGAAATCGTTGTTATTCCATCGCTTATTATTCATTGGAATAACTTGATAACGTGGTTTACCCTATACTTGGTGACATTCTTCTATTATTCTCGTTGGAACATATCCTGTCTGTGTGTTTTACACGGACCGGGTTCCGCTTTTTATTATTATTCTGTTGGAACATCACCGCTCATGTGTTTTACACCGGACTCGGATCCGCTCTTTATTATTATTCATTTGAAATCATCCTCTGTGTGTTTTACAGGATTCGGTTCCGCGTCTTTATTATTATTCTGCTTGAACATCCCATCATGTGTTTAATGCTGGGACCTGGTTCCATTCTTTATTATTCTCATTGAAACACATCCCGCTGCAGGCGCTTTTGTGGGACCGGTTCCGTTATTTATTATTCTGTTGGAATAACTTTGCATGTAAGGATCTATCGCATTTATGGTGATTTCTTTTGTTATTCTATTCTTTATTATACCCAAATTTGGTAAAAATTTGACTTGTATACTCCATGAAATTAGTGGAATATCCTTGATATTTGCGTTTCATCCAGTATCTTTTCATGGAAATATTCTTCTGATCATTCTTGAATTTTACTCTACAAAACAGTATCATGTTGATAATTTGGACGTTAATAATTCCTAGATAAAATAATTCTTGAACTTGTTTTATTGAATTCTTATATCATTGTCATCATCCTCATGTTTATATTATGTTGAAAGTCATCTGTGGCCTGTAGTGCATAGATGGACTTGGTATGATTATGACCAGAGACTATTCTTGTAATCATTTAACCGTAATGTTACAAATGATGTGATAAAATCCTCAAAGGGTAGAAGTAGTGCATTGGTGGACAGTTGTTGGTATGATCATGACTATTAATGAATACACAAATATTCTCGCCCAGAAGTGCATGAATAATTGTGGTCGTGATACTAAAGAATATCCTCGGCCGTAGTAGTGTAAGGGGTGATTCGATGATGTGGAATATTTATTAAAGTCGAGTCTCAAATTTATAACAGATGATGAAAAACCTTTTAAAACCTAAAAGATAGTAGATTTTATTTTCTACTTGACTCTTTTAATGGATCATGATTCACCGCAGCTTAAAATGGTTGTTCATTGTATTTTATCGGTTTAACATTGTTGAAGACTATTGATAATTTATTTCGCATTATCTTAGTCATAATATTTCATCGGGCTAGTTGAGCTCACCCTTTCTTTTCACCCGTTTCTTCACGAAATGAGAATATACCGGGACTTAGCTCTGGGAAACGAAAGTGATGGTCCCGAAGATAAGATTAGTAGTCCTCACTATTCGTGAAATAGTGTGATAATAATTGTAATGAGGACTCCTTTTTGAGTTTGTATAATATCTAAGAGACGATATTTGTATTTAAACTCACGATTTATGTATTAAGTCAGATTTAAATTACTGTACCATGTAAGTGGTGACCCAAGATGGGTGATGTATACCTAATTTTGGGGCGCCACAATTATTGTTACAAAGATTATCCGCATAATATGATATATTATTAAATCAAATATTGAGGACAGCAAAGTAATTCATATTATTATTCGCAATATCGACAATGTCTAAAAGTTACAAGGAGGAGAGGTTTGGCCACCTAATTGCACGCCAATAAAGAGAAATCCTTATCGGAAAGCCCCTCTTTCCTGGGAACGACCTGGTTGTTAAATATTGTAAGACCCCAGCTTTTATAAATAAAGATGAATTTTTTTTATAAATATTATTTTTGAATATTATGGAATAAATTTGATATAATGTTATAGTTGTGGGTAATATTTATAAATTTTGCAAAGTAAGCAAGTTGTTATAAAATATTCGCTTTGGTGGGAATATTCTTTTTGTCGGGGAATATTCGTACGACTACCAATCATTGATGGACCCCATTAACGGAAGTATTGTCGTAGTTAGAAAACGACAAAATTATTTTTCTATAAAAATAACTACAGAGGTGTTACCGTTAAAACCGTTGAACTACCTGTAGTAAAAGTACAAAGAATATACAGCGTAGTTGTATAGAAGCACACGATATTGATTATTGATGCTTACGTGAGAAGTCACTCAATTTATGCTCAATTATTGCTATATATAGAATTGCCGCATTATATCTCTTATATTATCGATTCAATTATTTTCACAAAGATTAAATCAGATAATATGTTATAGTATTAAATTATTAATTGAGACGACAAGTTATAAATGATTAATAATTGTTGAAAGATTAAATATGTGTTGATTAAAAATAAAATAATTTGTGGTAATATTTATTCAACTGATGTATATAAAGAGTCTGTTATGAGACGTTTGTGGTAAGTTTGATTATTTTATGGGGGGCCCATATGTCATCATCTAAGAGTCCCTTCGTCAATAGTAATTACCTTTGTGAATAGTAATTACCTTTGTAAATAGTAATTACCTTCACAATAGTATTTACCTTCGTCAATAGTAATTACCTTTGTGAATAGTAATTACCTTTGTGAATAGTAATTACCTTCTTCAATAGTAATTACCTTCGTCAATAGTAATTACCTTCGTCAATAGTAATTACCCCTTCACAAATAGTAGTTGTCCTTCAATATTACCAAGAGTTAATCGCTTCTTCTTCTGTTCCAAGGGTTAATTACCCCTTCGCAAGAATAGTAGTTGTCTCTTCAATATTACCAAGAGTCATTTTGACCCTTCATAACACTCAAGAGCCACCCTCGCTTTTTCTATAAATAGAAAGCTCATTCCTTCATTATTTCTTTTAATTCATTGAAACTCTGTAGAGAGAAACTATAGAGAAAAAGAAGAAAAGTATTTCGCTACTTCACTTTTCCAATATTCATTTCTTCTAAGGTAGGGAATATTATTTGTTGACTCGTAGTGGGTGTTATTTTTTTTATTCATGAAGAGAACTTTGTTATTCCATTCTTTATTATTCATTGGAATAACCGTAAAAGTGGCATACCCTATACATGACCAGATACGCTTAATACCCTATACTGGTGAAATCCTTATATTATTCCATTCTTATTTATTCATTGGAATAACTCAGATATACTTAATCCCCTATACTTGGTGATATTATTCTATTATTTTATTTTTCGATTTGGAACATCCCGCTGTGTTTTACGCCGCACTCCGGGTTGTTTTTTGTTTTACGGACTGGTCCTTTTATTATTCTCATCTTTATTATTCTATTGGAATATCCCGCTCGTGTGTTTTACACAGGACCGGTTCCGCTTTTTTTATTATTCGTAATTATTATTCTCGCATTGAATAACTCGCTCTATGCCAAGTACCGCATGCATGGTGATTTCTTTTGTTATTTCATTCGCTATTATACTCAAATAAGTTAAAATTTTGACTTTATACTCCATGAATTTAGTGGAATATCCTCGATATTTCAAGGCTTCATCCAAAGATTTTAATGAAAATATTTTTCCGAGCATTCTTGAATTTTACTCTACAAAGCAAAGATCATGTTGACAATTTGGACGTTATTAGTTCCTCGAATAAATTAATTCGTGAACTTGTTTTATTGAATTATTATGTCATTGTCATCATCCTCATGTTATATTATGTTATCTTTCGCTTACGTGCATAGATGAACTTAGTATGATTATGACCAGGATCATTCTAAGATAATCATGGCTTGATATAAATGATGTGACAAAAGTCCTCAAAGGGGCTTCGTGAATACAAATGATGGATAGTTTTTCGTATGATTATGACCTGTGGGTGATTCAAAGATAGTCGCTTGACCATTGATAATTTGATGAAAATCTCTTTACCGCGGGTACATGTGGATGATTAGATATTGTGGTTTATTCATTAAACTGAGTCTTAGTGATAAAAAAATTATGAAAACCTTTTAAAACCTAAAAGATAGTAGACTTTATTTTATACTGACTCTTTTAATGGATCAATATTCATCCGCAGCTTAAACTGGTTGTCGATTGTATTTTATCAGTTTAATATTGTTGAAGATAATTGATAATTTATTCTGCATTATCTTAGTTATAATATTTCTTACTGGGCTAGTTGAGCTCACCCTTTCTTTCAATCGTTCTTCTGTGAAATGAGAATATAGCCGGGACGAGTCTGGGAAAAGAGTGATGGTCCCGAAGATAGCATTAGTAGTCCTCACTATTCTGTTAAATAATGTGACAATAAATGTAATGAGGACTCCTTGAGTATGGATATTGTCTAAATGATAATATTCCTATTAGAACTCTCGGTTTATGATTGTCGTATGTTACACTACGTATGTATAATTAAGTTTGTATTTGAATTTATGTACCATGTAAGTGGCGACACCCAAGATGGGTGACGATACCTAATTTTGGGGCGCCACGGTTGGTATCGAGCTTAGGATACGATCCCTCGCTAAGATGCGAGATAAGAACTAGGAGGAGAGACGGGAATTCTTCACTAGTATGACCTACCTAAGTTTATTTGTTATTTAATTGGCTCAATCGAGTATAGGATAATATTTGATATATTAATTAACCCTTGTGTTGTGCAAGTGTTTGGAAATGGCGGTTGAAAATATTCACAATGGAGTGAATGTGACCGTTGTGACACCTTTAATCACTAATTAGGTTAATGCAAAGGTCGACGAGGAACAAATTAGAGATATCCACGTAGTGAATGAAGAACTAATTGTGCACCCGAAGCTAGTGCAGAGGTAGCAAATTGAAAGTGAGGAAGAAGAGGAAGAAGAGGAAGAAGAGGAACCCGAGGAGAATTGGTTTAAGAAATTTATGATCAAAACTTAGAATTACAAAATCGTGTTCGTGAGCTAGAAGAACAAAGTTGAAGAACGGCAAAACGGTCGTGGAACAAAGGGATACAACAATTCAAAATTGGG
The DNA here is from genome assembly GCA_020205615.1 of Panax quinquefolius. Lineage (NCBI taxonomy): Eukaryota > Viridiplantae > Streptophyta > Magnoliopsida > Apiales > Araliaceae > Panax > Panax quinquefolius. The sequence goes on along the minus strand of CM035171.1, from coordinate 130,289,598 downwards.
TTACCCGATATGTGATGCTCGAACAAAATCACGCTTTAAGATAGGTGTAAGATATTAAAGTTAGAATCGAGAATTTAAAAATCAAAGATCACCGAAAGAAGAAACAATCGAACGAAGGAGAATAGACGATGTATGGGTAAAAGTCGCACAACGCGTTGATAGTGTAGAAAAAGACGTCCGATCCAATAAAGCCAAAATAGATGAAATGGACTTTGCTTTTGGATAAGAATTGGAGAACCCAACATCGAATGCGGAATTACCTCGTGCATAGCGGTCAACCCAAATTCGATATGGATGGGAGAATAATGATTCAAATCATGGATCAGAATGTGAAGAAGCACTTAAGGGTGGAATGTACCTATAAGAAAGTCAAACTTTGTAATTTAAGCGAGAACGTTTGTCGAGAAACCCGAACGAAGTTATTACGGGTAAATTAATTATAAATTATCACGAAGTCTATACTTTATTCAATACAAGTTCTACCCACTCTTTTATTCTACCTAGTTGTGTTCAATGTTTAAATTTGACTCAGGAAAATTAGACTTTGATTTATCTATCGAAACTTCGTTGGGAGAAACCTTCGTTACCTCCACTCGCTTATTAATCTTGTTGTTTCAAATAAACACTTTCACGATCTTATCTCTTTGAAAATACTTGCCTTTTGAGGTAATTTTTGAAAACGATTGATTAACTACTTATTATTCTTTTTTGTAAGGTTGTTAGCTTTCATATTCCTAACCAACCTCGTTATACTTAATTCAAAGTAACCAAACCCTAAAGTTAATCACCGTTATATCAAGCCATACAAGTAAAGAGCCCCGATCCTTTCGTTGTTGACTTCCTTGTGTGGAATGCACCAAGCCGACTTTCAGAGGGCGACATCGTGAATGACGATGACAAGTTGATAGGTATCATTGTGAGGTGTTATCTAGGTTAAAGGATGAAGTCACATTGGTATCAATGTAACGTACTATCCAAGTCTTGGATAAGAGTAGCGATTTTGAATGATATTTCTATCATTAATAAATTTTTGACGTATTCTTGAAGATTTCCTAGCCTACCCTAGAGCGTGAAATCGAATTTTGTATTGACCCCAAAGACAAAAACCCATTTCTTAAACCCTCAAATATTTCTTCAACTAAAAGGATCTCATTTATTTAGGATTATGATGAAAGTCATAATAAAAGCATTGGACTAATGAAAATCATGGGTATATAAAGTATTAGTAAGTGTTATGATGAGTTATGTGGTTATTATGTGAAAACATGAAAGTTTCTTTAGAAATCACAAAGGGTTGAAAAATCGATTTTGGTAAAACGTAATATGAAATTCAATTGATCACATCTCCTATTATATTTTGAATTTTTGAGTGTGGTCAAGTCCTAGAGTTAGATCTATGAGTTTTGTAGCTTATCCAAGTGGAATCACCGAAAAGGTGTGTAGATTTTTGTGGACCTAATTTAGCAAAAGAGTCCAAAGCTGCAAATTACAAAAACGCTAACGCCTTAGAAACTTTAAGGGCTGTTTCGGCTAATAAATTTATGTGAAAAATTCTGGCCTTTTGGGACATGAAAATATATGTTATAAAGTACCTCCTGTCCAAAAATGAGCTCATTCTGACTTAAAATGAACAAGTTATGACCATTTCAATATTTAGGTTTTTTTTTACGAAAAATGCTATAACTGGAGTTCTATAACTCCGATGACCATGAAATTTAAACTGGAGGCTCACATTAACATGTGTAAGGTCCTGCCAAGATTTGGGAATTTTTGGAGTTAAACTTGAGGTAGCTAATTTCTTAAGGAATTAATTAGAAATTGATTTTTGAAAAATAGTAAATTAATTTTAAAAATTCGAGAAAAATATATTTGCATCATAGGACTATATTATGCTAAATCCCAGAAAAGAAATATTTTGGGACTGATTTGGTATTTTTCATGAAAATAGTTTACTTACTTAACATATGAGTTAAATATGTTATGTGAAGTAACAAAGTTGAAAATAGGATTTTATGGCACAGAGAATCCTATATGTAGTATATGCATATTTTTTTTGATGAGGATTTGATAATTGGTGATGATATCTTATGAGTATGACATTTTTGAATGATTAAATGCATTATATGGTAAAGCGTAAACAATTGAGATAAATTGTTTATATAATTTCTAAGTGATTAAAATATTGTTATAATATTAATGATATTAGATTATGAGATTATTATGATTGATAACATGGGGATATTCTTGAATCTGGATAAATTATATTATAAATGTTTAATATTTATCCTTTATCTCATTTGATTGATTTTTTATATCATTATCCTCATGCTTATATTGTGTTGAAAGTCATCTCGTGGCTTACGTGAATAGATGGACTTGGTATGATTATGACTGGGATTGTTTAAGTATAATCATAACCGTAATTGAAAACATGATTATCTTTCGTCAGTAGTGCATGGATAATTTGTGGTCGCGATACTAATGAATACACGATTATCTTCGCCGTAGTAGTGCATGGATAATTTGTGGTCGTGATACTAATGAATACACGATTATCTTTTGGTCGTAGTGCATGGATAATTTGTGGTCGTGATACTAATGAATACACGATTATCTTTGGCCGTAGTGTATGGATAATTTGTGGTCGTGATCTTAATGAATACACGATTATCTTTGGTCAGTAGTGTATGGATAATTCGTGGTCGTGATACTAATGAATATCCTTGGCTTGAAGTGCGGGGATGATTCGATGATATGGATTAATTATTGAAAGTGAGTCTCAAAGAATGAAATATTAATTCATGGATGTGGTAAAAGTCATCTTTCGTCAGTAGTGCATTGATAGACTTGGTATGATTATGACGAAGGATTATTCGGTAAGATAATCATGATCGTAATTGAAAACACGAATATCCTCGCCCGAAGAAGGTATGGATAATTCGTGGTCGTGATACTATTAAGCTTCGTCTCTTAGCATTATTGGTTTTACAAATTGTATATCTTTGGGCCCGTAGCAAAAGATGAATTGTTAATGAATATCTTTCGCCGGATTGCGAAGATGAATTTAATATTTTTAACGATAAAGGTATTCAAGGTATCCTCACCTCTTTATCATATCAGCACGCACTCTAATTTCGAGGGTGAAATTTCATGTTAAGGGAGGTCAGAAGACCCCAAATTTTTATAAATAAAGATGAATTTTTTTTATAAATATTATTTTGAATATTATGGAATAAATTTGATATAATGTTATAGTTGTGGGTAATATTTATAAATTTTGCAAAGTAAGCAAGTTGTTATAAATATTCGCTTGGTCTGGGAATATTCTTTTTATCGGGGAATATTAGACGACTACCAATCATTGTGGACCCCTATTAACTAAGTATTGTCGTAGTTAGAAAACGACAAAATTATTTTTCTATAAAAATAACTACAGAGGTGTTACCATTAAAACCGTTGAACTACCCAGTAGTAAAAGTACAAGAATGCGCAGAGTCAGATAAGTAGCACACGATATTGATTATCGATGCTTACGTGAGAAGTCACTCAATTATGCTCAATTATCACTACGAGAATTCACGATCATATCTCTTATATTATCGATTCAATTATTGTCACAAGATTATCTCGTATAATATGTTATAAGATTAAATTATTAATTGAGACGACAAGTTATAAATGATTAATAATTGTTGAAAGATTAAATATGTGTTGATTAAAAATAAAGACCCCAAATTATTAATAAATGAAATTTATTTTCCTCTATTTATTATTTTGAAATAGTAAGGGTTGATTTGATTAATGTGGATAGTTATGGGTAAAATACGCAAATATTTTGAATAAGCAAGTGGTTATAAAATATTCATTATCATTCGGGAATATTCGTTTGGTCGTGGAATATTCAGATCGTTTGGGAATATTCGCACGACTTTGCTGCAGCTTTTTGTGGGCCCCATAACGGAAAGTTTATCGATGAAAAAAACGACAAATATAAGTTGTTTATAAATAACTACAGAAGTTGTTACCAAGTAATACTATTGGAATACCCTTGGTTAAAACACACTAATACTGGCGTTGTTGAACAAAGAATACACCAGAGATTGCACCAATTATCGATTCTTACGTAAGAAGGCACTACTCAATAATTGTTACAAAGAATTATCGCTCAAGATTTTATTTTATCGATTCAATAATTGTCGATCGATATTTTATATTATCGTTGTTTCAATAAATTGTCATTACACAAGATTTTCATTATCGAAGCAATAATTCATATTATCCGAATAATATTATTAGATAACATTATTGGAAATGTCTAGAAAGTTCGCTTCAAGGAGAGGTTTGGTCACCTAATCGCTACGCCAAGAAGGAGAAATTCTTATCGAAAAGCCCTCTTTCCTCCGGAACTACCGTCACAAGATCGTGATTCTCAGAATATTATTTGTGAATAATTAATTATTGATTTATATGATGAGGAAAATATTGATTTTATGTGGATATAGATGGAGAAAATTTTTAATGTGACAATTGTTGAAAATTAATATTTTATCTTTTTCTCGATAAAATAATTCATTTAAATATATTATTTTAATAATATATTAATGGTGATATTTTTATAATGAATGTGGGATATATGAGTATATGAGGAGGAAGAGTATTTTTGTGGCATTAAATGTTTAACACATATTTTGTGTGTTGGTGGACACAATTATCGACCAAATTTGATTATACTGTAAAATCGCCTGCTTATGGATTTTTGGCCAATTTCTGTTTGAATTGGAAAACTTTTTCTTCGCAAAGTTGTAGAGAATTGAATTTCCTATAAAAAACGCGAGATTTGAATTTTTCTGATAAAAGGGCTATTTATTATGAATTATTGAAGTTCAAGTTCAAATAATCGATTTTTGAAGTTTAAAATATTTTTAATAAAAACGTTTTTTTGGTGATTTGAGTGTGGTTCATTAACATGTGTTTTAATAGCTGAATTCAGATTCTTGGTGCGCGATAGAAGTTGTGGAAATAATAATAATATTATTATATTAAATTTTCTACTTTGGTGTTCTAAAGATTTTCCTATAAATAGGTGCTTAGGTTAGAATTGAAAATCACACCGTAAATCAAGTTTTTCTCTATATTATCGAGTTTATTCTTGTGAGTATTTTGAGTATACTTTGAGTATTGCTATACTATGCAAGTTCAAGTCATAGCCTATATCCTGTTTCAACTAGAAAGACTGCTTTTCGAGGTAAGTGGATGTTATTTTATTCAAAATGATATTATTTCTTCAATATCATTATGCCAAATATTGGTTGAAATTTTTATCAAATTTGGAACTTTTTCATGCTTGGGGTTACTATTCATGAGTTACTATTCATGAGTTACTATTCACGAAAGTTACTATTCACGAGTTACTATTCACTATTACTATTCACGAAGTTACTATTCACGAGTACTATTCACGAAGCGTGAAGATGTTTTTTTTTGTGAAATTTCTATCTTTTGGTGTCTGAGTTATTATTCACGATACTCAAGACTATTCACGATAATGCAAGACTATTCATTTAATACAAGACTATTCATCAAAAATAAAATTTCTTCTTTTTGTCCAAAATATCTATTCGGATACTAGCTTTGATCAGATCCATGTTTTGATCATTCTTGAATTTTACTCCACTCGATTATTTTATGAAGTATTTTTGAACTCGATTGTTTAAAATACTTAATCCTTAATATTTGTTCTTTTGTTTCATCGGATTCGCTTTCTTTAAAATATTTTTCATCATCCTCACCCTAAATGATGATATTATCGAATATCTTTGGCCTCAGTAGTGCAAAGATGAATGATTTTCGATGAATATCTTTGGCCCGTAGTAAAAGATGAACAGTGTCGAGATGAACACGATCGATCGATTAATATCTTTGGCCCGTAGTAAAAAAGATGAACATGTGTTTAGATGAAACACGATTAATCGATGAATATCTTTGGCCTCAGAAAGCAAAAAGATGAATATTTGATTCCGTATATATATCGATTGATGTTACAGGATAAAATATCGACGATGAACTTTTAAATTCATATATGTAAGATAGTAGTTTGCATTCTCTACTTAACTCTTCTAATGAATTATTATTTCACTGCTAAGATTGATTTAAAACTGGTTGTCTATTGTATTCTATTAGATTTTTTCCTCGTTGGAGACTAACGATAATTTGTTGTATATTATCTTAGTCATAATATTCTTTATCGGGCTAGTTGAGCTCACCCTTTTCCTTTTTGTTCCATTTTTCTTCTCAGAGGCTAGAATGTAATGATAGTACTTAGCTCTGGGTATGGAATGAAGGTTCTAGAGAGAGTTGTTTAGTAGTCCTCACCATTTTTGTAAAATAATGTATCAATAATTATGATGAGGATTTATTTGGTATGGATATTGTCTAGAAGACAATAATTGTATTTAAACTCACAAGATATATGTTGTCGTGCACGACAAATGTATTAATAAAGTTGTAGTTATTTCGCATCATGTATTTGGCGCACTCGTAATGGGTTGGATGGAATGGACCTATTTTGGGGGCGCCACAGCTTGGTATCGTAGCTTAGGGATATGATCTTCATGAGATCTGGGAATAGAACTAGAGGGGAGACGAGTAAATCCTTCGCTAAAGGTGTCCTACCTAAGCTTATTTGTTAGTCAAGTTAAGATATAGGATATTATGTGATATATTGATTTTCTTAATTAACCCTTGTTTTATGACAAAGATTTGAGAATGTCAATCGAGAATATTAACAAAGGAGTAAATGAGACCGTGGAGATGCCTCAGATTTACCAACGAGGAGAACGTGCAACAGTCGGTCGGCAATGTACCTCCCCATGAACAACACCACCGAAAGCAGATGATGAACGAGGGATGTTTAGAAGCCATAGCTCACGCAAAAATCGCACGAGGAGACTCGTGTTCAAAATATAAGAGGAAATGATAGCAATTCACGGGTGGTCACAAACAAGCAGCTTCAAAGAGTTGGGACCACCGTAATTTAAGGGAAAGTTTGATCCGATCATGGCGGAAACATGGGTCAAGCAAATTACCAAGATATTCGATGTCTGGGATGCACGGAGAAACAGAAAGTTCCATTCGCCACCTTTTATGTTCCAGAACGAGGCAGACACATCGGTGGGAATCTCGTGAAGTTGCACTCCATCCAAACCGCACTCAAAGATGTCATGGGAGACATTTCAGAACTATTTAATGACAAGTACTTTCCCGAAAGTATTCGGCTATATGAAGGAAGTGGAGTTTATTAGATCGGAGCAGTAATAATACGACGATTTGTCCCAAAGACGAGGCGTAAGTTTCATGAGTTATCTGTGTTTCAGACCTCATTTGGTGGAGAATGAGGAACGATGACGCGGATGTTTCGAGAGGTTTGAAACCCCAAGATACGCCAAGATCTCATTTCTCATAAATTTTCTCTATTCAGATGTTGTCAATGTGGCTCTCAATTGTTAGAGCGAGATAACGAGTACGCTCAACCGAGGGACCATAACCAGATCATATCAAGATAGTAGCCATCGTAATAACGATAACCAAATGGAGAAAGAAGAATAATACGGACAAAGGCAGAACCACTCCGTGGTAATCGTGGCCATGAAAATAGAAGAAGCGAGCCTGGGAGGAGATTTTAAAAGAGGAGATTCAACAACCACCATGTGAAGACGTCAACACCAAAGAAGAATCGGGTTCCAAGGAGGAGAAAGACCACCCTATCAGACATGTTACAAATGCGGAAAGAGGATATATCACCAAACCGCCCACAACAGCTTTAAGGTATGCTATAATTGTGGAAAAGAAGGACATATCGCCGAGATCAGACGCAGATCGAAACCCACCAATGGGAATGGTGACTCAAAAGATGTCCCGTAAAAGTCAAAGTCAACGATTCCTCGGAAGAGCGTTTTTGTCGCGACTTCCATTCAAAATGCGAGGAACCCGAACGGTTAGCATCAAGTTAGTTAATTATAAATTTTCATAAGTTTATACCTTACTAGATACCCCTGTTCTACCCATTCTTTTTCTCTCTCGCTTCAGGCCAACGCTTGAACTTGACTACTTTTGAGAAATTAGACTTTGACCTATTTATGGAGACTCCGCTAGAGAAACTTTCATTACATCCGTTGTTTAGAAATCTTGCTTGATTCAGTTGGCACTATCACATTACCCGTTAACCTTATTTCTATAGAGATATTTGCTTTTGATGTGATTTTAAGGTTAACTACTCATCACGCCAAATTGATTACTTTCGTAAGGTTGTTAGTTTTCATATTCCTAAGCAAACTCGTTATTCAATTCAAGCAATCAAACCATCAGTAGTCAAACATTTTCATATCAAGCCATGAAGTCATTCGCTTATTACGGATGTCAAGTTTTCTTAGTCCATGTTATGGATTTGAATAAAGACACGCCGATTTGAATAATATTCCCGTTGTTATTAATTTTTCCCGACGATTTCAAGAATTTTTCGCTTACTCCCAAAGCCCGATATTAAATTTTGTATCGACTTTGAACCCTAAGACAAAACTCATTTCTAAAATCTCATATCGAATGGCTCCTATTGAACTTCGTGAGTTAAAAATTCAACTATAGAATTTGGTACCGAGCCTTTATCCGGTGACTTCCTTTGTGGAATGCACCAAGCGCACTCTTCGTAGGGGACACCATATTCGCAAGCGATAGTAAACCGACAGTGTCATTGTAACGCATATCCAAGGTTGGGATATGAGTCACAGCTTGAGAACAACCTAAGCTTCAGAATCTAAATACGTAGCTTTCAGGCTTAGTTGGTTATTATTGGAGATTCGTCAAGGATATTCTCTAATCGCTATTCCATTAACGCAATTGATTCAGTAGAGATACAAAATTCGAATGGAGCAAGGAATGTGGGAAGAGCTTCAAGAACTCAAGAGGAGACTCATTTCAAAGACATGTTCGACCATGCCATCCTCGAAAAGTTTAACGTGGTAGCCGACGTGTTGAGTAGAAGATCGATACAAGTACGAAAACGATATTGTCAAAGACTCATTTCAGATAATTTACAAATAATAGAGATGGAGATGAAAACTCTAGGTACCCACGTGATGATATACGAGTATAATCGACTTTAATCGATAAAGTTAAAGTCGCTCAAGCCTACACACACCGAGTCGATGAATTTGAAGAAGGAGGTGCAAGAAGTTGTTATTTCAAAAGCGAGAATCGGTGAGGTGAGGAAAGCTCAAACCTTCGATTTATTAATCCATTTGAAATTCTCGATCGAATAGGAACCGTGGGCCTATAGACTGCTTTTTACCGCCAAGTACGACGCTGTTCATAACGCTTTTCACGATCGATGTTACGTAAATATGTGGACGAATTCAACCACGCTATCGAAAGTTAGAACCGGACGAGATAGCCAAGACTTAACGCACGAGGAGGTACCACAAGATCTTGGATAGAAAGAACATGTCCCTATGTACCGAGGTTATACCACAAGTTAAAGTTTTGTGGAGAAACCATGCTATTGAGGAAATGACCGGGAGTTGAAACGGAAATGAAAGCGAGGTATTCTCATCTTTCAAAACACTGTGTACGTGACGCCAATTTCGAGGACTAAATTTCATAAGGAGGGAGGTCAGAAGACCCCAAATTATTAATAAATGAAATTTATTTTCCTCTATTTATTATTTTGAAATAGTAAGGGTTGATTTGATTAATGTGGATAGTTATGGGTAAAATACGTAAATATTTCGAATAAGCAAGTGGTTATAAAATATTCATTATTCGTTTGAGAATATTCGCTTGGTCGTGGAATATTCATATCGTGCTTGGGAATATTCGCACGACCAGCCAGCAGCCTTTTGTGGGCCCCATAACTAAAAAGCGATTGGATGAAGAAAACGACAAATATAAGTTGTTTATAAATAATTCACGTAGTTGTTACCATTAATATCGTTGGAATACCCTGTGGTAAAAACACACTAATACGCATTGTTGAACAAAAGAAGACTCAGATTGCACCAATTATTGATTCTTACGTAAGAAGGCACTACTCAATAATTGTTACAAAGAATTATCGCTCAAGATTTTATTTTATCGATTCAATAATTGTGCATTGATATTTTATATTATCGTTGTTTCAATAAATTGTCATTACACAAGATTTTTCATTATCGAAGCAATAATTCATATTATCCGAATAATATTATTAGATAACATTATTGGCAATGTCTAGAAAGTTCGCTCTAAGGAGAGGTTTGGTCACCTAATCAAGGCTAGGCCAAGAAGGAGAAATCCTTATCGAAAGCCCCCTCTTTCCGGAACTACCGTCACAAGATCGTGATTCCGTAATATTATTTGTGAATAATTAATTATTGATTTATATGATGAGGAAAATATTGATTTTATGTGGATATAGATGGAGAAAATTTTAATGTGACAATTGTTGAAAATTAATATTTTATCTTTTTCTCGATAAAATAATTCATTTAAATATATTATTTTAATAATATATTAACTGGTGATATTTTTATAATGAATGTGGGATATATGAGTATATGAGGAGGAAGAGTATTTTGTGGCATTAAATGTTTAACACATATTTTTGTGTGTTGGTGGACACAATTATCGATCAAATTTGATTATAATTGTGTAAAATCGTCTGCTTGTGGATTTTGGCCAATTTTGTTTGGAATTTGAAAAACTTTTTTCGCAAAGTTGTAGAGAATTGAATTTCCTATAAAAACAAGCGAGATTTGAATTTTCCGATAAAAGGGCTATTTATTATGAATTATTGAAGTTCAAGCTTCAAATAATTAATTTTTGAAGTTTAAAATATTTTTATATGAAAAACTTTTTTTGTGATTTGAGTGTGGTTCATTTGCATGTGTTTTAATATAAATTGAATTCAGATTCTTGGTATGTAGAAGTTGTGGAAATAATAATAATATTATTATATTAAATTTTCTACTTTGGTGTTCTAAAGATTTTCCTATAAATAGGTGCTTAGGTTAGAATTGAAAATCACACCGTAAATCAAGTTTTCTCTCTATATTATCGAGCATATTCTTGTGAGTATTTTGAGTATACTTTGAGTATTGCTATACTCAATGCAAGTTCAAGTCATAGCCTATATCCTGTTTCAACTAGAAGTACTGCCTTTCGAGGTAAGGATGTTATTTTATTCAAAATGATATTATTTCTTCAATATCATTACGCCAAATATTGGTTGGAAATTTTTATCAAATTTGGAACTTTTTCATGCTCTTTACTATTATTATTCATGAGTTACTATTCATGAAGTTACTATTCACGAGTTACTATTCACTATTCAAAGTTACTATTCACGAAGTTACTATTCATTTAGTACTATTCATTCAAAGCGTGAAGATGTTTTTTTGTGAAATTTCTATCTTTTGGTGTTTGAGTTACTATTCACGATATATGCACTAGACTATTCACGATACCAAGCACTATTCACTTAATACCAAGACTATTCATCTAAAAATGAAATTTCTTCTTTTTGTCCAAAATATCTATTCGGATACTAGCTTTGATTGTATCCATGTTTTGATCATTCTTGAATTTTACTCCACTACGATTACTTATGAAGTATTTTTGAACTTGGATTATTTAAAATACTAATCCTTAATATTTGTTCTTTTGTTTCATCGGATTCGCTTTCTTTAAAATATTTTTCATCATCCTCACCCTAAATGATGATATTATGAATATCTTTGGCCCAGTAGTGCAAAGATGAATGATTTTCGATGAATATCTTTGGCCCGTAGTGCAAAAGATGAAAGGTGTGTGAGATGAATACGATCGATCGATTAATATATTTGGCCCAGAAAGTGCAAAGATGAATGTGTGTTTAGATGAACATGATTAATCGATGAATATCTTTGGCCTCAGAGTAAAAGATGAATATTTGATTCCGTATATATATCGATTGATGTTACAGGATAAAATATCGACGATGAACTTTTAAATTCATATATGTAAGATAGTAGTTCAGATTCTCTACTTAACTCTTCTAATGAATTATTATTTCACTGCGAAGATTGATTTAAAACCGGTCATTTCTATTGTATTCTATTAGATTTTTCCTCGTTGAAGACTAACGATAATTTGTTGTATATTATCTTAGTCATAATATTCTTTATCGGGCTAGTTGAGCTCACCTTTTCCTTGTTGTTCCATTTTTCTTCTCGTGAGGCTAGAATGTAATGAGTACTAGCTCTGGGGTATGGAATGAAGGTTCTAGAGAGAGTTGTTTAGTAGTCCTCACCATTTTTGTAAAATAATGTATCAATAATTATGATGAGGATTTATTTTGGTATGTATATTGTCTAGAAGACAATAATTGTATTTAAAACAAAGATATATGTTGTCGTATTTTGCACGCACAAATGTATTAATAAAGTTGTAGTTATTTCGTATCATGTATTTGGCGACTCGTAATGGGTTGGATGGAATGGACCTATTTTGGGGGCGCCACCTTGGTGAAATCCTTATATTATTCCATTCTTATTTATTACATTGGAATAACTTTGTATATCTGGAATCCCTATACTTGGTGATATTATTCTATTATTTTATTTTTTCGTTGGAACATCCTGCTGTGTTTTTTTACACTGGACTGGTTCCGCTCTTTATTATTCTCCTTTTATTATTCTATGGAATATCCTCGTGTGTGTTTTACACCGGACTTGGTTCCGCTTTTTATTATTCTCGTATTTATTATTTCATTTGAATAACTCGTTCATGCCAAGCACTGCATGCATGGTGATTTCTTTTGTTATTTCATTCGCTATTATACTCAAATTGGTTAAAATTTTGACTTCTATACTCCATGAATTTAGTGGAATATCCTTGATATTTGCGCTTCATCCGATATTTTTAATGAAAATATTTTTCCGAGCATTCTTGAATTTTACTCTACAAAGCAAAGATCATGTCGACAATTTGGACGTTATTAGTTCCTCGAATAAATTAATTCGTGAACTTATTTTATTGAATTATTATGTCATTGTCATCATCCTCATGTTATATTATGTTATCTTTGGCTTACGTGCATAGATGAACTTAGTATGATTATGACCTGTGGATCATTCTAAGATAATCATGGCTTGATATAAATGATGTGACAAAAGTCCTCAATTGGCCTGTAATGCGTTGATGGATAGTTTTTGGTATGATTATAACCAGGGTGATTCTAAGATATAGTCATGACCATTGATAATTTGATGAAAATCCTTGACCGTGGTACAGTGGATGATTAGATATTGTGGTTTATTCATTAAACCGAGTCTTAGTGATAAAAAATTTATGAAAGCCTTTTAAAACCTAAAAGATAGTAGACTTTTATTTTCTACTGACTTTTTTAATGGATTGCATATTCATCGCAGCTTAAACCGGTTGTCTATTGTATTTTATCGGTTTAACATTGTTGAAGACTATTGATAATTTATTCAAGATTATCTTAGTTATAATATTTCTTCTTGGGCTAGTTGAGCTCACCTTTCTTTCACTATTCTCATCGTGAAATGAGAATATAAATCTGGACGACTTAGTCTGGGAAAAGAGTGATGGTCCCGAAGATAAGATTAGTAATGTGACGCCCCCAAAATAGGTCCATTCCATTCAACCCATTCTGAGTCGCCAAATACATGGTACAGAAATAACTACAACTTTATTAATACATTTGTCGTGCAAAATACGACAACATATATACTGTGAGTTTAAATACAATTATTGTCTTCTAGATAATATACATACCCAAATAAATCCTCATCGCAATTATTTATACATTATTTTATAAAAATGGTGAGGACTACTAAACAACTCTCTCTAGAACCTTCATTCCATTACCCGACTAAGACTCGCTACATTCTCGCCTCCCGAGAAGAAAAATGGAACAACAAGGAAAAGGGTGAGCTCAACTAGCCCAATAAAGAATATTATGACTAAGATAATATACAACAAATTATCATTAGTCTCCAACAGGAAAAATTTAATAGAATACAATAGACAACCAGGTTTTAAATCAATCTTCGCAATGAAATAATAATTCATTAGAAGAGTTAAGTAGAGAATGCAAACTACTATCTTCTATATATGAATTTAAAAGTTCATCGTCGATATTTTATCCTCAGTAACATCAATCAATATATATCTGAATCAAATATTCATCTTTGCACTACAGCCAAAGATATTCATCATTAATCATGTTCATCTAAACACTGCTCATCTTTGCACTACTGGGCCAAAGATATTAATCACCATTATGTTTATTTCAACACTGCTCATCTTGCACTACGGCCAAAGATATTCATCAAGAAATCATTCATCTTTGCACTACTGGTGCCAAAGATATTCAAGAATATCATCATTTAGACCGAGGATGATGAAAAATATTTTAAAGGAAACGAATCCGGTGAAACAAAAGAACAATTATTAAGGATTTATATTTTAAACAATCCAAGTTCAAAAATACTTCATAAGTAATCGAGTGGAGTAAAATTCAAGAATGATCAAAACATGAATACAATCAAAGCTAGTATCCGAATAGATATTTTGGACAAAAGAAGAAATTTTATTTTTCGATGAATAGTACCAGATTCGTGAATAAGGCAGTATCACGTGAATAAGACCAGTATACGTGAATAGTAACTCAGACACCAAAAGATAGAAATTTCATAAAAAACATCTTCACGCTTCGTGAATAGTACTCGTGAATAGTAACTCATGAATAAGAACTTAATAATAGTAACTCGTGAATAAGAACTCATGAATAAGAACTCGTAAATAGTAACCCCGACATGAAAAAGTTCCAAATTCGATAAAAATTTCCAACCAACATTACGCATAATGATATTGAAGAAATAATATCATTTTAGAAGAAAATAACCTCCTTTACCTCGAAAGACAAAGATTTCTAGTTAAACGCTTTGGGATATAGGCTATGCTTGAACTTGCAACCAGTATAGCAATACTCAAAGTATACTCAAAATACTCACAAGAATACGCTCGATAATATAGAGAGAAAACTTCATTTTCGGTGTGATTTTCAATTCTAACCCAAGACCCTATTTATAGGAAATCGCTTGTAACACCAAAGCAGTAAAATTTAATATAATATAATATATATATATATATATATATATATATATATAATCTTCATGCACACCTTTGAATCTGAAATTCAGCAATTGAACACATGCCTCACACATGCAAAAAAACGTTTTTGTAAAAAAATATTTAAAACTTCAAAATTAATTATTTTGGAGCTTCGTAACTTCAATAATTCATAATAAATAGCTCTGTTATTAGAAAATTGAAACTCGCGACTTTCCATAGGAAATTACATTATCTACAACTTTACAGAAGAAAGTTTTTTCAAATTCCAAAAAAATTGACCGAAATCTATAAACCAAGCGATTTTACAGTGCTATAATCAAATTTCGATTCGATAATAATCAGGTCCACCAACACACAAAATATGTGTTAAACATTTAATGCCACAAAAATACTCTTCCTCCTCATATACTCATATATCCCACATTCATTATAAAATATCACCGTTAATATATTATTAAAATAATATATTTAAATGAATTATTTTATCGAAAAACGATAAAATATTAATTTTTAACAATTGTCACTTTAAAATTTTCTCCATCTATATCCACATAAAATCAATATTTTTCTCATCATATAAATCAATAATTAATTATTCATAAATAATATTACAGAATCACAAGATCGGCAACCAGGTTTGTTCCAGGAAAGAGGGCTTTCAATAAGAATTTCTCTTTCTTTGCTAGCAATTAAAGGTGACCAAACCTCTCTTTACACGTAACTTTCTAGACATTGCCAATAATGTTATCTAATAATATTATTCAGATAATATGAATTATTGCTTCGATAATGAAAAATACCGTGTAATGACAATTTATCAAAAACAACAAATAATATAAAATATCAATGCAACAATTATTGAATCAATAAAATAAAATCTTCGAACAGTAATTATCGTAATAATTATTGAGTAGTGCCTTCTTTACATAAGAATCAATAATTGGTGCAATACCGTGCCACTTGTTCAACAACGCGTATTAGTGTGTTTTAACCAACGGGTATTCCAACAAGATAATTCAGAATAACTACGCCTGTTATTTATAAATAACTTATATTTGTCATTTTCTTCATCCAATCGCTTTCCGTTATGGGACCCACAAAAGATCGGCCTGTCAGTATTTAATATTCCCCGAGAGTATTTAATATTCCACGACCAAACGAATATTCCCGACAATAATAATGAATATTTTATAACCACTGCTTATTCAAATATTTGTGTATTTTACCCATAACTATCCACATTAATCAAATCAACCCTTACTATTTCAAAATAATAAATAGAGGAAAATAAATTTCATTTATTAATAAATTGGGGTCTTACAAGTAGTCCTCACTATTCTGTTAAATAGTGTGACAATAAATGTAATGAGGACTCCTTGAGTATGGATATTGTCTAAATGACAATATTCCTATTAGAACTCTCGGTTTATGTATTGTCGTATGTTACATACGGCGTGATGTATAATTAAGTTTGTATTTGAATTTATGTACCATGTAAGTGGCGACCCAAGATGGGTGACGTATACCTAATTTTGGGGGCGTCACAAATATTGTGAGTTATAATATTAATTATGAATGTTATTAAAATTGAAGTTGTGTTCGGAGTTGAATTTGGAGACGCGGATGTGATATTTGAGTCTGGAACGATGAAATTAGTAAAAATAGTCTATAAATACAAAAATTTTCGAGATTCACTATTTGGTCAAAAAGTCAACAGTTGACTTTTTTTGGAAAAAGTCAAACTTCAAAATTTCAAAATTTATATTGTTGATAAAAATAGTTTCATTATGTTGGAATTGTTTGTGTTAGGAAAATCGATATCTATTAGATGATAATTGATGTGTGGGGTTCAAAATTAGGTATACATCACCCATCTTGGGTAGTCGATACATGGTATGTAATTTAAATACAACTTACTAATATAACTGCTGTGTACAATACTTACATAAACCGTGAGTTTGAATACAAATATTGTCTACTAGAGATTATACAAACTCAAAAGGAGTCCTCATTACAATTATTATCACACTATTTCACGTAATAAATAGTGAGGACTACTAATGCTATCCTCTCGACCATTACTCCGCTCCCCGACTCGTCCCGCCTATATTCTCATTTCAAGAGAATAAAGTTGAAAGAAAGGGTGAGCTCAACTAGCTCAAGAAGAAATATTATGACTAAGATAATGCGTAATAAATTATCATTAGCCTCACAACAAATGTTAAACCGATAAAATATAATGAACATCAAGTTTAACTACAAATGAACCAAAGAATCCATTAAAAGAGTCAAGTAGAAAATAAAATCTACTATCTTTTATGATTTTAAAAGGTTTTTCATCATCATATAGCCGAGACTCAAACTTTTAATAAATATTCCACATCATCGAATCACCCCCCGCACTACTACCAAGGATATTCTTTAAGATCACGCACCACAATTATTCACGCACTCACGGGCCAAGAATATTCAGGTATTCATTAATGGTCATGATCATGCCAACAATCATCCCATCAATGCACTACGGCCATCGAGGATTTTTACCACATCATTTGTAACATTACTGGCCATGATTACAACCAATAGTCTCTCGGTCATAATCATACCAAGTCCATCTACGCACTACAAAAGCCACGTATGACTTTCAACATAATATAAACATGAGGATGATGACAATGATATAAGAATTCAATAAAACAAGTTCAAGAATTAATTTATCTAGAACCAATAACATCCAAATCACAACACGACATCGCTTTCAGAGAGTAAAATTCAAGAATATCGAGAAGAATATTTCCATGAAAGGATATCGATGAAGCGCAAATATCAAGGATATTCCACTAATTTCATGGAGTATATAAGTCAAAGTTTTAACCAACCGGGTATAATAAAGAATGGAATAACAAAAGAAATCACCATGCACGCGATAGATCGCACACAGCAAAAGTTATTCCAATGTAATAATAAATAACGGAACCAGTCCCCAGAAACGCATGCATGTGATATTCCAAATGTAATAATAAAGAATGGAACCAGTCCCACAGAAACACATGCATGTGATGTTCCAATGTAATAATAAAGAATGGAACCAGTCCCGCAGTAAAACACACATGCATGTGATGTTCCAATGTAATAATAATAAAGATTTTAACCAGTCCGTGGTAAAACACACATGCATGTGATGTTCCAATGTAATAATAGAAGAATGTCACCAAGTATAGGTAAACCACGATACAAAAGTTATTCCAATGTAATAATAAGCAATGGAATAACAACAGCTTTCTTCATTAATAAGAAAGAATAACACCCCTTACTTTTAGTAGGAGATTGAATACCGCAAAGAAGGTAAGAATAAAATACTCTTTCTTCTTTTCTTCTTCTCTCTATACTTTCTCTCTATAGCTTGAATGAATTCGTGAAAATAATGAAGCACTAGCCTCTATTTATAGAAGATTTCTAGCTTAAGACCGCCACGTGAAAAGGCAAGTGGGCTCGACGATCGTGATGTGAAAAGAAAAGTGGTTCGACGCTCAGAATGTGAAACGACAAGTGGTTCGATCATCGTAATGTGAAACGACAAGTGGTTCGATCATCGAATGTGAAATAAAGCAAAGTGGTTCGACGTCGTAAAGGTAATTACTATCGACGAAGGTAATTACTATTCACAAAGGTAATTACTATCGACGTAATTACTATCGATTAAGGTAATTACTATCGACGAAGAGAGACTCTTAGATGATGACATATGGGCCCCCCATAAAATAATCAAACTTACCACAAACGCCTCATAATGTAACTCTTTATATACATCAAGGATCGAATAAATATTACCACAAATCATTTTATTTTTAATCAACACATATTTAATCTTTCAACAATTATTAATCATTTATAACTTGTCGCCTCAATTATTGATTTAATACTATAACATATTATATGTATGATAATGTGACAATAATGAATCAATAATATAAGAGATATGATGCAAAGAATTATCAGAAGTAATAATCGAGCATACCGAAAGTGACTTTCTCACGTAAAGATCAATAATCAATATCGCGGTGCTACTATACAACTACGCCA
The DNA here is from genome assembly GCA_020205615.1 of Panax quinquefolius. Lineage (NCBI taxonomy): Eukaryota > Viridiplantae > Streptophyta > Magnoliopsida > Apiales > Araliaceae > Panax > Panax quinquefolius. The sequence continues at coordinate 130,270,344 of CM035171.1, read as the reverse complement.
GACATCATTTTTTTACTACCGGGTAGTTCAACAGCTTTTAATTCAGAACACCTCCGCCGTTATTTTTATAGAAAGATAATTTTGTCATTTTTAACTACGATAATACTCCGCCAGGGGTCCACTAACGATTGAGTCGTCGCATTTAATATTCCCCGACAAAAAGAATATTCCCCACCAAACTAATATTTTATAACAACTTGCTTACTTTGCAAAATTTATAAATATTACCCACAACTATAACATTATATCAAATTTATTCCATAATATTCAAAAATAATATTTATAGAAAATTCATCTTTATTTATAAAAGTCAGTCTTACAACCTCCCTTCTTATGAAATTTCGCCTCAAATTAGGGTACGACTGGTATGTCAAGAGGTAAGGATACCTTGATTTCATTTCAGATTCTAACTCCCAAGTCATTTCTCAACATCGTGGTTCCTCCACAAAACTTTCGACTTGAGGTATAACCTCGAGCGTAGAATATGTTCTTCTTATCCAAGATTTGAACAGAACCTCTTCATACGCCAAATCTTCCGCTATTTCGTCCGGATTCTAACTCAATAATGTGGTTCGGTCTTTCACATATTTACGTAATATGGATATGTGAAAAACGTTATGAACACGTAGACATACTCAAGCAGAAAGTCGTAGTCTATAGCCACGCTCCTACTCGATCGAGGATTAAAATGGACCGATGAATCGAGGATCGAAGTTTTTCTCTTTCCAAATCTTGTAACTCCTTTCCATGGAGCAACTCTTAACAACAACACACGATCTCCTATATCGAATTCCACGCCCTTTCGGATGAAGATCAAGATAACTTTTTTCGATTTTGTGAGGTTTTTATACGTCATTTCGGATCGTTTCAATCTTTTTTCCGTAGTCATACGTATCAACTCCCGGTCCCAACAACGTTGCTTCACCCACCTCATCCCAAAGATATCGAGAACGACACTTTCTTCCATACAACGCTCGAATGGAGCCATGCCAATACTTTGTTTGATAACCGTTGTTGTAGGAAAACTCCACCAATGGTAAGAACTTGTCCCAACTTCCCTGAAATCAAGGACACAGTAGTCTTAATAGATCTTCAAGAGTTTGAATAGTCCTCTCCGATCGTCCGTCTGCTTCGAGGATGATACGCCGAAGCTAAATCGTAAGTCTGCGCTCCATAGCTTTTTTGCAAACTAACCCAAAATCGTGAAGTGAATCTTGGGTCTCGATCGTAAACTATGGATACCCCAAGATACCATGCAATTTTACAATCTCGTTTATGTACATACGAGCAAGACGCTCAAGTGTATAAGTTTCTCAGACGGCAGAAGAAATGAGCAGATTTGGTCAATCTATCAACAATGACCCAAATCGCATCTACGCTTTGAGAAACCTTAGAAGACCCCAGAACTAAATCCATGGTAATGTGCTCCCACTTCCCATTTCGAATTTCAAGTGGTTGCAATGGACCTTTTGGTACTTGATGCTCCGCTTTAACTCGCTGACAAGTTAGACACCTCGAGATAAACAAAATATCTCTCTCTTCATATCGCTTCCACCAAAATGTATTTATTTAATATCATGATACATTTTGGTACTCCTGTGATGGATTGCAAATGGTGTGTCAGGCGCCCATCATGATATTATACTTTAAATCGTGGTCGTTAGAACACAAAGTCCGGAGTCGACTCAAGTATTCCTTCTTCATCGATTCTTCGCTTCCTAAGATAAGACCTTCTCAGACTTTCTTCCTCATACGCATCACCCTGTGTCCGTAGCTTGAGCAGCCTTTAACTTTATCGATTAAAGTCTGCTCTACTCAGATACTCGCTTATCATCACACGCGTCCTCGAGTCTTTAACTCTATCTCCATCCTTTGCAAGTCACACAAATGGGCTCATACGCTGACAATATCGCACTCAGATTTGATATACGATCTTCTACTCAACGCGCGCCACTACCACGCTCGCTTCCAGATGGTATCGATGGTACGATCATAATCTTTCAACAGCTTCAAGCCAACGCCATTGTCGCATGTCGAGTTCCTTTTGAGTGAAGAAATATTCGAGGCTTTTACGATCCCAGAAGATCTCCACTTTCTCCCCATACAAGTAATGCCTCCAAATTTTAAGTGCAGAAGACAACAAACCGCCAACTCTAGATCATGAGTAGGATAATTCCTCTCATATTCTTTGAGTTGTCGCGAGGCATAAAGCTATAACTTTTCCATGTTGCATGAGAACACATCCCAACCCTTTGTCTCAAGCATCATCAGAGATGACAAATCCTCCGAGCCGATGGTGGTATCACGTAACAAAATAAATAAGTCTCTCTCGAAGTTCTTGAAAACTCTTCTCACATTCTTCGCTTCCAACCGAACTTTTCAGATCTTTCCGAGTCACCGAGTCATCGGAGTAATGATTCGAGAAAATCCTTCCATTTAATCTCCGATAATAACCAAATTAAACCGAGAAAGCTACGATTTTGGCCATCGATTTAGGTTGTTCCCAAATTTTCAATAGCTTCAATCTTTGTCGGGTCAACAGATATTCCATGACTTGATACCACGCGGCCCAAGGAATGCTACTTCTTCAAGCCGTAACTCGTGATTTCTTCAACTCGCATAAAGCTTATATTCACGAAGCTTTTGGAGTGTCAATTTCAAGTGTTGCTCATGATCTTCACGGCTTTTTGAATAAATAAGGATGTCATCAATAAAGACGACCACAAAGTGATCCAAATATTCCTGAATACTTTGCTCATCATATCCATGAAGGCAAAGAGAGCATTAGTCAATCCAAAGGATACGACTAGGAATTCATAATGCCCGCATCGAAGTTCAAAGCCGCCTTCGAATGTCACGGTTCTAATCTTCAATTGGTGATATCCTAACGTAAGATCAATCTTTGAAAAGAATTTGGCTCCTCAGAATCGGGTCAAACAGTCATCAAATACGTGGCAATGGATACCTATTTTTGATGGTGACATGATTCAACTCCCGATAATCAATACAAAGTCGATACTCCCATCTTTCTTCTTCATTAATGTAAAACAGAGCACCCCAAGGAGAAGTACTAGACTAATAAAGCCAATGTCTAACAATTCCTCGCAATGGGTCTTTAACTCCTCAAGTTCAATAGAGCTATTCGACATGGGCTTTGGAAATAGGTTTCAGACGGGTTCAAGGTCGATACAAAATTCAATTTCACGCCGGGGTAGGCAGAAGTTCTTCTGGGAATACGTCAGAAATTTATTAACAATAGAAATATCGCTCAAAACCGATTTATTTTTGTTTAAATCGTGATATGAGCTAAGAAAGTTTCGACATCCGCTTTTTCAATAAACGAATAAATTTTATGGCTCGAGATGACCGTGATTGATTTTAATGGTTTGGTCGCTTGAATTCAGAGATAATAGGTTGGTTAGAATATGAAAGCTAACAACCTTATTTAAAATAAATCAATTTTTGCATGATAAGTAGTTAACCAATCAATCCCTGTAATCACGCCAAATGCAAGTATTTTTAATGAAATAAGATCGACAGTGTAATGTGAGGGTACCGATTTGAACCAAACAAGACTTATAAACAAATGGATGTAATGAAGGTTTCTCCCAACTGAGTTTCCACAGATAAGTCAAAGTCTAATTTCTCCTGAGTCAAATTTAATCGATGAGCGCAAAAGTAGAGAAATAAAAGAATGGGTAGAACCCAGATCAAATAAAGTATGATTTCATTAGAGTTTATGATAAGTTTACCCGTGATGACCTCATTCGGTTCCTTGCTTCTCCGGGAGGTCACAACAAACGCTCTCCTCAGACTACCGATTTTGACTTTTTCGACTCGACCTTTGGGTGCCTCCATCCTAGCTGAATTTGTCTTTCAGAACGACAAAATCGAGCTGTTGACCTTCTCTTCCACAATTATAACACGCTTTGACGGCATGGCGCAGCTTTGATCGATGTGTCCCTCTCCTCCGCATTTGAAGCATACGATAGTGGTCTTTTCCTTCCTTAACAACAAAAGTCAGGCCGACGCTTTCCATCATTGTTGAATCTCCTTTTTTGAAATGTCCATTCTTATTTTTTTGGCCCCGATTACCACCAAGTGGTTACCATATCCGCCCGTTGATTCCTCCACGCTTGTTGTCACCGCTCGACGACTACTCTCACCGGTATTATAATTTTGCTTTACCGCTCTCTTTTAGTCAATTGACTCGTTATCGCGCGCTCCACTAATCGAGCCCTATTTACAACATCCAATACAAACACGCTTTATGAGAAATAAGATGTCGACGTATCTCCCGCTTCAAACCTCTTAAAAACATTCGCCATTCTCTCTTCATTATCCACCAAGTGGGACGAAACCGTGATAACTCCGCAAATTTTGCCTCGTATCGCGACACCTGGCCATATTGTTTTGTTCCAACTTGATAAACTCCACCTCCTTCATGTGGCGTAATACTTTCGTGAAAGTATTTGTCGTTGAATGCCTCCTCGAACTTCTCCCAAGATATCTTCAAGACAAAGAAAGTCGAGTACGCTTTTACCGATTCCCACCAAGAATCGCTCCTCCGCAAGAACATAAAGGCTAAGAAGGGAACCTTTTGCTCTCTGAGCATCCCAAGACATCAAATATCTTGGTAATCTGCTTTATCCATGCTTCCGCCGTAAGTGGTTTTTGCTCTCCTTAAACTCCCGGTGGTCCCAGCCTGAACTGCTTTATGGTGATCGCCCGAGAGTTTTCCGTGTTTCCACCCACGCTTTTGGACAGAGTCGCCTCGCCATCATTGTTGCATTTAATCGCATAAAGCCTCAAACATTCGATCATTCATCATTTGGTCGTTGTTGTTGTTTTGTATGAGGATTGTCGCCGCCTCGATGCACATTATCCCGATTATCGATATGGTGAATCAACGATCGCTCGTGCTCCATTGCTATTCTCAACATTCTCGATGTCATTTTTCAGACATCGCCACAAAACAAAAGGTTAATCGACATGTAATATATTATCCCTATATTCGACCGACCAATAAAATAAAGACATAAACTTAGTAGGTCATACTAGCAAGGTATTCCCCTGCCTCCCTCCTAGTACTATTCTCACATCTTAGCCAGGATCATATCCCTAAGCTCGATACCAATCGTGACGCCCCAAAATTAGGTATACATCACCCATCTTGGGTAGTCGATACATGGTATGTAATTTAAATACAACTTACTAATATAATCTGCTGTGTATACAATACTTACATAAACCGTGAGTTTGAATACAAATATTGTCTACTAGAGATCATACAAACTCAAAAGGAGTCCTCATTACAATTATTATCACACTATTTCACGTAATAAATGAGGACTACTAATGCTATCCTCTCGACCATTACTCCGCTCCCCGACTCGTCCCAAATTTATATTCTCATTTCCTCAAGAGAAATGTTGAAAGAAAGGGTGAGCTCAACTAGCTCAAGAAGAAATATTATGACTAAGATAATGCGTAATAAATTATCATTAGCCTACAACAACAATGTTAAACCGATAAAATATAATGAACATCAAGTTTAACTACAATGAACCAAAGAATCCATTAAAAGAGTCAAGTAGAAAATAAAATCTACTATCTTTTATGATTTAAAAGGTTTTTCATCATCGTTATATACGAGACTCTCACTTTAATAAATATTCCACATCATCGAATCACCCCCGCACTACGGCCAAGGATATTCTTTAAGTATCACGCACCACAATTATTCATGACTACGGCCAAGAATATTTGTGTATTCATTAATGGTCATGATCATGCCAACAATCGCCCATCAATGCACTACGCCACCGAGGATTTTTACCACATCATTTGTAACATTACTACCATGATTACAATCAATAGTCTCGGTCATAATCATACCAAGTCCATCTACGCACTACAAAAGCCATGTATATGACTTTCAACATAATATAAACATGAGGAGGATGATGACAATGATATAAGAATTCAATAAAACAAGTTCAAGAATTAATTTATCTAGAACCAATAACATCCAAATCACAACACGACATCGCTTTCAGAGAGTAAAATTCAAGAATATCGAGAAGAATATTTCCATGAAAGGATATCGATGAAGCGCAAATATCAAGGATATTCCACTAATTTCATGGAGTATAAGTCAAAGTTTTAACCAACCGGGTATAATAAAGAATGGAATAACAAAAGAAATCACCATGCACGCGATAGAATCGACATGCAAAAGTTATTCCAAATGTAATAATAAATAATCGAAACCAGTCCCCACAGAAACGCATGCATGTGATATTCCAATGTAATAATAAAGAATGGAACCAGTCCCACAGAAACACATGCATGTGATGTTCCAAATGTAATAATAATAAAGATGGAACCAGTGTCCGTGAAAAAACACACATGCATGTGATGTTCCAATGTAATAATAATAAAGATTTTAACTGTGTCCTCCAAACACATGATGTTCCAATGTAATAATAATAAAGATGAATGTGATGTTCCATGTGATGTTCCAATAATAATAAAGAAGAATGTCACCAAGTATATAGGTAAACCACGATACAAAAGTTATTCCAATGTAATAATAAGCAATGGAATAACAACAGCTTCTTCTTCTTAATAAGAAAGAATAACACCCCTTACTTTTGTAGTAGAGATTGAATATCGCAAGAGTGTAAGAATAAAATACTCTTCTTCTTTCTCTTATCTCTCTATACTTTCTCTCTCTAGCTTCAATGAATTCGTGAAAATAATGAAGCACTCAGCCTCTATTTATAGAAGATTTCTAGCTTAAGACCGCCATGTGAAAAGGCAAGTGGCTCGATTTAATCGGTGATGTGAAAAGAAAAGTGGTTCGACGCTCAGAATGTGAAACGACAAGTGGTTCGACGCCAGAATGTGAAACGACAAGTGGTTCGACACCGAATGTAATGGTTGAATGAATATGAAACTACAAGTGGTTCGACGTCTCGGTAAAGGTAATTACTATCGACGAAGGTAATACTTATTCACAAAGGTAATTACTATCGACGAAGGTAATTACTATCGACGAAGAGACTCTTAGATGATGACATACGGGCCCCCCATAAAATAATCAAACTTACCACAAACGCCTCATAATGTAACTCTTTATATACATCAAGGATCGAATAAATATTACCACAAATCATTTTATTTTTAATCAACACATATTTAATCTTTCAACAATTATTAATCATTTATAACTTGTCGCCTCAATTATCGATTTAATACTATAACATATTATATGTGATGATATCGTGACAATAATTGAATCAATAATATAAGAGATATGATGCAAAGAATTATCAGAGTAATAATCGAGCATACCGAGTGACTTTCACGTAAAGATCAATAATCAATATATCGTGCTACTATACAACCACGCCAGACATCGCATTTTTTACTACCGGGTAGTTCAACAGCTTTAATTCAGAACACTTCCTCCGCCGTTATTTTTATAGAAAGATAATTTTGTCGCTTTTAACTACTTACAATACTTCCGCCAGGGGTCCACTAATGATCGAGTCGTTGCATTTAATATTCCCCGACAAAAAGAATATTCCCCACCAAAATAATATTTTATAACAACTTGCTTACTTTGCAAAATTTATAAATATTACCCACAACTATAACATTATATCAAATTTATTCCATAATATTCAAAATAATATTTATAGAAAATTCATCTTTATTTATAAAAGTATCATGTAAGATAGTAGATTTTATTCTCTACTGACTCTTCTAATGGATCTGCTATATTCACCGTAGTTAAACTTGATAGTTATTATATTTTATCGGCTTAACATCGTTGAAGGCGTTAATAACAGAAAATTATTCTCGCATTATCTTAGTCATAATATTTCATTTATATTTAGTTGAAGTAAATACTGGCTTTTTTTCACCGTTTTCTTGGGAAATGAGAACGTAATTATCAATAGTCGGGAACGAGTGATGGTGGGCCTAGATGGTGCATTATATAAGTAGTCTCTAACTATTCAATGAAATAATGTGATAATAATCAGAATGCTGGATTTCTTTTGAAGTTTCAGATACTCTCTAAGAGATTAATATTTTGTATTCAAACTCACGATTTTATTTATGTTTTATCATTATTATACATAGCATAAACAGATTATTAAGTTGTATTTGAATTGCATACGTAGTTCACTTATATGACCCAAGATGGGTGACGACGATACCTAATTTTTTAAAGCGCTTTTTATAACTTTTTTCTTAATAAACTAAAATTCAGTGAGTTGACTGTAAGAAAAAAAATTTAATAACTCATTTATAAATCGACCTATAGTACAGTGACATAGAAAACATTTAACCCATACTTATTGTCATATTTTTGAAGAAAATAAATAAATAAATTGTACCTTTAACTTATATTTTTGAGGGCGGAAGGAGTATTTATTACGAACAAAATAAAACTACAGCTAACACCATATTATTGGCTCCCACGACACTTGACAGTAGAATTAATTAATTAATTAAAACCAGTGAACCTTATCCATGCAAACACAACTCCCAAAACTCCAAATCACACTCTCACCCTTACCAGTTTCCACCAAAATCGTAACAATGAATCTTCACACTCTGCACGCACACACTCTCTCACTTCCATCTCCAACCCTTCATTTCAATTCTCGCCGGAGCAGAACCACCACACCCTCCCGTCGTTTCCTTCATCTTCACCAACCTCAGAACTCCAATTTCAAGGTTATCTTCCCCTAATGCAGCAATTATAAAAAACATTCATATTTGTTTATTTTTTTATTTAAGTGTCTTGGTTTTTTATGTTTTGTGTTGTTTGATTTGGTTAGTTCATTCGAAATTCAACGGGAGAGAATAAATTGTTGGAAGTTGAGGAGGTTGAATTACTTATAGAGACCTGCATTTCGCGTACTCTGCCACCTGCATTGACGCTTGAGCACGGACTCGATAAGCTTAAGAACGCTGTTGAAGATTTGAAGCTGAATCTTCCTCCTTCTACGGCTGGAATGTACAGATTTCAGGTAATATATTTATACGTATTCGTGTTTGAACTCACTCTTGCTAATTTGATTTTATTTCTATGATTTTCTTTGTTAATACTACTCCCTCATTCCCAATTTAAGTATTTGATAAAAACCGAATAAAAAAAAATTATTTGATAATTAAGATATCTGAAAAATATGTGAATGACAGAATTTTATTATTTTACCCTTATAAAAAATTCAAAGTTGTTGTATAGTTAAATTTTTTTTTATATTTTATTCAGCTGAGTATTCTGCATTCAGTAAAACAATTTGACTTTGCCATTCAGCTCAATCTTCTGACCGATTCAACTAATTTTTTTCCAAAACAAAGTACTTAATGGTTGACTGATTCATGTATTCAGTCATAAACAAACAACCCCTTACTCCTCTTAATTTGATGCCGAGGGATTACATAATTACCATGCGTACATACCCAATTTTTAAATATTCAGAAATCTGTGTGTGGTAAATGGTAGTACAATAAGCTTACGAATTAAGTGAAGTCCTATATTATGTTTGAGTTCTGGATTCCTGTAAATTTCATTTAGTAATTAGAATTTAGAAGCAATGAACTTTCATAGAGTGATGCCATATGTAAACATAAATATATAATTATTTACTCCCTCCGTCCCACATTATTTGTCCAATAAAGTTTCATAGAGTGATGAGAAATGTAAACATAAATATATAATTAAACATTCCGTCCCAAAATTATTTGTAACTCTTTATCTACTGTTCGACACGAATTTTAAGAAGTTCCAAATCATATTTAGATATTAACATATTATACATATTTGTATGTTTTTATATATTCAAATGATATATTTTTAATTGTATTACAAATATTTTAGATATATATTATTTAAATATACTTTTGATAACACACATACTCTTAAAAAGGATTTGCAAATAAGGTGGGCAGAGGGAGGATTAAATTTGTGTATATATTTCTATAAATTGGAGTATTGTTTAGAGTTATCTTTGCTAAATGAACTTATGCATGTAATTCTGGATCTGCAGGTTCTGGTATCTCCTAGTGCAAAAGCTTTTGATTGGTTTTGCTGTCAACCTGAATCATCAGGAATATTTCCTCAATTTTTTATTTCTAACAATATTGAAAACTCTACAAGTATGTCGCCTTCTTTAGATAGAATTCGCGGTGTTCTTGGAATTGGAGCTGCAGTCTGCTTTAAGGGACCTTATTCTTGTGCCTCAACAAATTATGTTTCTTTTAAAAGGTTACTTTCATTCTTTGGCAGTGGTGGCTTCTTCTCTAATTTTATCTGTTTATTTCTATTTCTTTGTTCTGAGGAGAGTTCACTGTAAAATCTTGTACTAGGTAATAACTAGTTTATGAATATACTGCTAAGTCATGAGTTTATTGGAAGTCAGACCGAAACACATTATGAAAGTGCGAGTGGAACAAATGTGAGAGAAGATTTGAAGTTGTAAATTAACTTCATTAAGTGATAATTATATCAGTGATTGAACTTTATCGAGGAGTTGAATTTATACATGACAACAAGCTTGGTTGGTTGCAGCCTACTCATTGTAATGTATAATGGAGTGTATAGTTTCTTTCATTACCATGAATTATGAGATTATTTAGTTTGACATCTTTGACTTGAGTATGGACAAATTACTGTATGCAAATTAGCTAAAGAACGTTTCTGTGGTCTTCTGTAGATATTTTTCACTTGATTCAACACTTGTAACAGCCTATGGTTATATGGATATCAATTCTGATTCATCTTCCATGACACATGAGACTGGTTTATTTCACCTTTTCATTCCGCAGGTAATCATGCAATTTTTTCCTTCTTACACCTATCTTGTGATTGCATCTCTTCAGTCCAATTTTTCGATTATCCTCAAGGATTAGTTAGGTTTTATGGTTGTCCATTTTCTATTTAAATGTTTCTGTTTAAGCATGGAATCGGGATGTAAGAATTTGCTAAGGTTAGTTTATTGTTTGCCTTTATTCTGACAGCTTGAGTTAATTGAGCTCGAGGGAATTTCTATTCTAGCTGCAACACTGGCATGGAATGACTCTTCCCTTGGTAAATTTGAAGAGGCTGTTCAAACTTATGAGTTATCTCTGTACCAGGTATATGGAGGTTGTCATCTCCACCTGTCAATGTTTTTCTTTCATTTTCCTTCTTTATATGATGAACTATAAAGCTTCAAACTCAGGAATTTCAGTTTCCTTCTTTATGGGATGATTTGTATTCTCTCAATAATTTTCTGTATATGGGATTGAATGTACCCACTGAACACTATGCGAGTCTTCCTCTAATCAGAGAGGTGTGTATATATGCATTTTATATTTCCAACCATAAATGGGGTGTTTCCTTGTTTATATATTAAGAGGGAATTAGTTGTGGGTTTTTAGTAAGCGAACTAGATGGGCAAGGATGGTGAATACATGAAGATGATAAGGTTTACAGTCTATTTTGATTCCTACTTATGTGGAAGCAGGAATTTTCAATCTATTTGGTTTACTAGAATTTAACCATCTTCCATTCATAATTCAGTATTACAGTTTTGATATTCTCACATTTCTATATTGTATTAAGCTATTGTCAAACAATTATTTTTTTCTTTTAATTTCTTTAGGCCAGACATAATTCACGGCTCATCACAGAGGAATGCCGCAGCAAATACATCCGCTCTACTTTCATAAAGTTCAATACGGTGAATAATAATAATGCTCAAATGGTAAATTGCTCAGCTCTCAATTTAATAGTCTATTTTTTTTTTTACTTGGACTTGTTTCACTTTTTGTCTCACTTTTGTTTCTTTTTCTTGTTGTGACATTTTGTAATATTTTTATCTTGTGCTATTTTATGAGTTTGGTTTGTAGCATGGTGACTGTGCTATATACTTGTTTTTTTATCAAGATTCTATGACCATTTGTCAGCTTTTTGGTTCCCTGTGGCAATGTTTGGCCCAAACTTCAGCCGAAGGGGGTGTAGGGGTATGTACCTGTTGTGTTATTTGGGCATTATTTTTTTAGCCCTGCTATATGTATGTTATTATAGTTAGGGTTTTGGCATATTTTTCTTTCTTAGTTTTAGCTGCATTCAGAGAGAGATTTACAGCTTGTATTTTCACACTTTGATATAGTAATATTTTCTACCTCTTGCCTATTATAGTTGTTCCCGATTTGTGTAAATCTTGTGTTCTTGTTTTAATTTTTCGTTGAATTATGTGTTCGCCATAGTTTGTTCTAAAAATTCTTTTCAGATAAAACTATTATGGATCTGTGAATATCTTCTACAAGCTTTTATACTAAAGATGATAATAACAAATTGTCATCTCATTTAACTGCGAACTCTTTCACATCTTTTAATATTAAGCAACTTGCTTTTGTAGGTATCTGTGAATGCTCTCTCTTTATGTGGAAGAGATCTTTTGGCTGATCCCATCAAACTGGTATCCTCTTTATCCTGGTAATTTTTTACCTTTGAAAATTTTAAGATTGCTTATGCCAGTAGGTTTTGAATATTTTGAAGTTAATTGAATAATGCAAGTTTTTAATGCCCAATTTCTTGCAGAAAGATGCTGCATGTTCCAATCAATTCTTCGTCAGACTTTCATCGACTGTAGCTATTTCTAGTAACATGGTACACCACTATTGCTTTGGTACACTAAATTAATGTACATTCTGAATATTTTCATTTTGTCTTGATTCAAGATCGTAGGATTAACCATGTGGCATGATTATCTTATGTCTATCCTTGTATACCATAGCTAAATATAGTCTATTGAATATGTAACATACAAATAGTACTCTTAATTATATGGGAAAACAGTGGAGTGAAGGATGAAATAATGAAAATGCATGAGCTAATTGATTTTAGTTAACTATTGATACATTTCATGGCTATTTAGTTTTCAATTTGTTTCACTTGTCTCTACGTGATCAGTTGGATTTTGGATTAGTTTTTTTCCCACTTTTTCTCTAAGAAGATTGTTTGTTTCAATCTGAAAACCTATATAATATACATCTCAAGGTCTATTTGCTTTCTAACGTGGTGTGGTATATGAGGCTTCCTGATCTGTTTAATTTCTTAAGTTTTACTATTATAAGCATGAACAAAAAATCTTATGGTATTGATTCTCCAGATTGTATGTTTTCCAGTATCAGTTGAATCATGTTACTGAAATTAGTAAAGCTGTTCAAGACTATGCCAACATCAATACCTTGTGGGCATCTCTTATGATTGAAGAATGTTCTCGACTTGGTTTGATGGTGAGGTTACATGATGATACTATTTGCCAACTCTTTAGGGTACACTTGTCTAATTTATTTGTCTTATAGTATTTTTGTGTAGCACCTGGATCACGATCATCTCCGCTGGCTATTGCTGCTTCTGCTCATTCTCTTACAACTTGTATAGTATGCTATGATGAGCGCTCACTCGCATTTCATGCTATTGGTTATGCCAAAGGTTCTCGTAAACCAGCAGTAGTCATAACATCATCAGGGACAGCAGTTTCTAATCTTCTCCCTGCTGTGAGTTCTAACTTACTACAACTATTAGTCCTTATCAAATTTGGTGTACTGTCTCACCAGAATCCACTTGCAACTTTCTCCTATAAACTTCAATTTCTTGAATAAACTGATCTTGCTTGTGAGGTACTTTATGGTCAGTTTCATGCATCCTAATGTCGCCAGCTGGTAATGTACAGGTTGTGGAGGCTAGTCAAGATTTTGTACCACTTTTATTACTCACTGCAGATCGTCCTCCAGAGCTGCAAGATGCTGGGGCAAATCAATCAATTAATCAGGTATTATACATAAATGGTTACCGTCTTACTGATATATTGCCAGTCGCCATATTCATCAGCTCGGTATTATAGAATAATCTAGAAATGATGCTTATTGTTATTTCTGATAGTTACTTTTTATTCTAGAGTGAGTGGAAATCTTTATTTGTATCTTAATGTGTACCAAGTCTACTTTTGCTAAAGGCATTTGGGAACAATCTGTTTATGTCAGTAACTAAAGAATGCGTTCTGTAATTTTCATCTGCATCTGTCTGATATCGAAATCGGCAATGTGACTAGTATAGCTTCCATAAATATTAATTCTTTTGCATTATACATAAAACACAGAATGGAGGTAATATTTCACTATCGAACCTACTTATTGCAAGCTAATTGAAAATATGCACGAAGTTGCTCTTTCGCTTCCAGGTTTATTAAAGTACTAGTTGAGCTTCAAATTACTAAATTACTTCTTGTGGACATCATTTATAAAATACAAGAATAGTAGCTTCTGGAATTTCAAGGTTGGATGAAGTTTGAGGATTTAAGTTAAGGAGAGAATCTCTTTCTAGATTGCAGACTGGAAAGTGGAAACCCTTTTTGGGTACGGTTTTCCTCTCGCTCGTTTTCTTCACCTCGTAACATATAGAACTTATGCCCACTCCTTGTCCATGTAATAAACCCTCCTTTGAGTGCCCTCATGTCAGATCTCCGTGGAGTCAACCAGGAGAATGCGCACTAGTACGAGGACAGCCACTTTTGTGTAAATAAAAATTGGAGCTTAGTGTTTGTATCCGAGTCACCTCTTTCCAAGTATGGAATGGCCAACCCAGGCCTTTCTTGTTTCCTTTTTTTTTTTTTTGGCTAGTTTGAGACATAATTTAAACACACACACTCAACCTTAGCACAACAAAGGTTTGAAACCCCACACTATTGGTACACAAGGGATGAAGGTAACCATTGGGCCAAGACCCTTTGGTTTTCTTGTTTTTTTTTTTCATCTGATGTAAATGTGATTTCATCGCAAGGGTATTTTGGGCAAACTTGAATTAACAGAATATTATACAAAATGATAATTGTGTGGAAATATGAGCTTATGGCTACCTAACCTTCTTTGGCATAGTTTACCCTCTAAAGCATGTTGCATTTTGATGAAATAGTATTTGCATATGACCATTCTAAGCCAATGTATCAGAAGCATAGAACATTTGTGGTGAACTTGTAAGTAATACCATAGTCCCACATTGGAACATGTGGATGGACTAGATTGTATATAAGAGATCTCAACTCTACCACCAAGAATATTAATAACTTATCGTGATTTTTGGGTTAACTTGTGGTGTGCCAAGATGACTTAGCTAGTGGTCTTAGAAAGTGGTTTAAGTCCTGATCTGGGATAGAGGTTGGGTCTGGGACATTAAAAATGATATCATACCAATATGCCCAGCATTGATTCTGATTACTATATGTATTAACTCTACTACTACTTCCAGGAATACCAATAACTTGTCATGACTTATGGGTGGGCCAATATGACCCTGCTGGTGATTGCGCCTTAATTCAGGCAGGAGGTCAGGCCCTGGTGGTTATAACTTATGTCTACTATCTGGTGATTTAGGAGCCATATCATGAATGATTTCAGTATTGAAGTCAGGGATTTAACTTTAGGGTTCATGAGAGTTTTCATGAGAATTATTTCTTTTGTACAAGTTTTTTGTTTTTCTAGTTGTATGTGTTACACCTGTTCAAAACTCATCTATACATGTACAGTTAATCTTGCTCAATTCAGTAACAATTACTCTGCAAGTATAATGTAATATTTTGCTCGATAGTTAATTGCTTTTGTACACATAATTTTGTTTTTCTTTGTATGTTAGGTCAACCATTTTAGTCAATTTGTGAGACACTTCTATGGTCTTCCAGCACCTACAGATAACATACCTGCTAGGATGGTACTTACTACACTTGACTCTGCTGTATATTGGGCAACTTCTTCCCCATATGGACCTGTTCATATCAATTGTCCTTTTAGGGAACCTCTGGATAATAGTCGCAAAAAGTGGATGCTAAGTTGTTTGGAAGGATTAGATTTTTGGATGACAAGTGCTGGCCCGTTTACGAACTATATCCAATTGCAACATTGTTTTGCACATAATGAGTCACACGGCCATATGACAGAGGTTCTAGAAGTAATTAAGGGGTCGAAAAAGGGGGTTTTACTCCTTGGGGCGATTCATACTGAGGATGACATATGGGCTGCACTTCTCCTAGCTAAACACCTTCTATGGCCAGTTGTAGCTGACATCTTGTCAGGTTTACGATTGAGGAAGTATATGAGTTCATTTTCTGATATCAGCGAAAATTTAATTTTTGTTGATCATCTTGATCATTCTCTACTATCAAATGCAGTCCGGGACTGGGCACATGCTGATGTAATTGTTCAGGTATTCATTTTTCTTTTTTATGGATGTGTCATTGTTCAATTGGTCTTATCCAAGTCTGTTAAAGTGTAGATATTCCTTTACTGGAACTATTTGGCAGCTATTTTGGAACTTTCTAAGCACGAAGGTACTAAAAATTGTTTTTAATCAAGTTATTTTCTTTGCTTTCTTTGGAAACTGCAAGGAAACAAATTATGATAGAAGCGTTGGAAACTAGAATAAAAAGCCAAATTTCCTAAACTGCAGCTAAAGATGTGAGGAAAAAGAATCAAATTTTCTCATTAACAGAATGATCTTTCCTTTTTTCCTTTTTTTTATTTCCCTTTTAGTTTTGTTTTCTTTCCCTAACTTATTCTAAACACAGGGCTAGAAATGTTGAAGAAGTCCTGGGTAAAATTGTTTTGTCCTGATGACAGTTAGGTATTGATTTCAAAGAATGCTTTTAGTTTTCTAGCATCTGCAGTAAACTGCACTACAACAGTGAGCTGGTAGTGATGCTATTGCCTATTAGACTTTGTATCCAGCTCGAATTGCACTTGTATCGGACTTTTGTTACACTCTTACTTTTCTGGGTCTAGGATATCCACTCAGATGCAGACCCCTTTTTGTGTTTCTGGTTACCTGTTGGCTTGTTTGGATTTTGGTGGGTTTAATTTATGCACTTTTGTACTGAGGCAATGTGTGGGATTATTTTTATGCAAAATTTGACATCTCTTTAATTATCAGAAAACAAAAACTTGGCTCAAATTGCCAATAATGTTCAGGCGTTGTGATGTGGTGGTTCAAACTGTCCAAATGTGTGGTGAAAGTAAGAAGTTAGAGACATGGTAGAAGATAGCACATTCCTTAGTTACTTTGAAAACAAGGACCAAACAAAAGGAATCAAACTTTTTTTTAATTGTATTTTGGGTGTTTTCTGGCTTTTCTGTGTTGTAAATTGAATTCTTAACTTAGGGGATTCATTGATAAACTCTCTAAATTATATGTATTAGAAAATCTACAAGAAATCATGGTGAAATTCTAAAGAAAAACACAAAGCATTATGAACCATAGGAAATCCTACATGGAACAATGATTTTCCAGTTGTTCCAGAACTATTGAAGAGAACCTCCGAATAATTTCCCATGGTTTTCTAAAACTAATTAAAGCTTTTCTGTAAAACTTCTCTGGTAATTTAAAACAATTAATGTCAAGTCTATTCAATGATAGTATCGATCATTTGAATTAATATTTTCTTAAGATAAAAGCATGATCAAGGAACAATGTTCCAATAGTTTAGTATCATTTGCTCTGCTCTTTGTATTATATATTTTTTAACCTATCATGAAGGGCCTTTTTCAATAAATTAACTGGTAAACTTTGCATCAGGTTGTCTTGTATATTGTTAAAATAAGGTACTTTGTTACTTAGAGCCCAACCTAATGGATAAGTATTACTCTAGTTTAACAAATATAGTTTTTGTAACATCTTCTTTTATTGCTGTAGGTTTGAATGTTTTTTTCCCACCTCAAGTATTTGAGTATAATATCTGACAGCAAAATACTGTTGAGGCATGTGATTCTTGTAATAAATATAAATTTTCTCTTGTATCAATACCCTTCATGATGTTTGCATCAAGTCTGTGCTGGTTAACTATATATTAGTTCTTGTTGCCTAATTTCTGATTATTACTATAACAGATTGGAAGCAGGATTACAAGCAAGCGCATTTCCCAAATGCTAGAAGAAATTTTCCCATGCTCATATATTCTGGTTGACAACCATCCAAATCGTCATGATCCTTTACACATTGTAACACATAGGGTTCAGAGTTCTGTTGCTCAATTTACTGATTGTATGCTTAAAACTTCAATAGAGGGGGTCAGCAGTAAATGGACCGGTTTTCTACGGGCAATCGACATGATGGTATCTATTTTCCAGATTTGGTTGTTTCTTTAAATCCAGTAATTTGGCAATCTTCTCCTCCTCTAGCTCGCATATTCTATTTAGCATATTTCAACAGGAACATGCTTTTCATTCTAGGCCATTTGTGTCTGACATATTTGGTAGGATTGCTATCATCTTGGGTTTCTAGTTGAATCTATGTCACTGCCATATATATTGAACATCTAACTTGCACTACTTAGTCCCAATTTACTATTCTATTAATTCAATCTGGTTAGAAATTCAAGATACATTAGGTTCTTTTCTTTCTTACCTTTGTTATCTCTTTTAAGGAGGCACGTGTGCATAGTGAATTGGGTTCAAAATATTCTATAGAGATGGTGTCTCGAGATTTTATCTTTGCGAGATAATTTTTTATTTATTTATTTCAAAGTTAGTGGCTCCGTGGAAGATAACTCTTTTGTGATTTCCTTAATCTGTGTTGGTTTTATTTAATCTCTATCAGTGAATAGGTTGTGATTGTTCTTACCCATAAACTGTAAATGACATCTGTGAAACACTATGGGTATTGCATAAACTACATGGCATATGTAGTTTTTAAAATCATGTACATGTCATAACCCTCGTTATTCTGTGCCAAGAGAAATGACATTCAAGATACTTGACAGGCTAATGGATTCTGTAGAAAGACAATTAGGATAGGGGTATCAAGTTAGAGAATTAGAAAACTTTTTCTCTTATTGATGATCCATGTGACACTGGTAGATTTTTAAAATGGTTAAACTAAGTGGTACAACTATATCTCTTTTGTTTTCATGAAGTGATAGGAATCATATATACAAGATAGTAATGATCTTAATATACATAAATTATCAAGTCGGTCTGTTGTTAGAATATAACCATATAGTTTAATCATCAGTTTTAAGGAAGATTTTATTGAGGCGATTTTGTCATTGATTCTTTGCATCTCATTCATTTATCACAATGAAACTGCATTCTGCAACAGTTATCTGCATACTTGTTTAATGCTATTTTGTGTAGGCTGTAGATGGTATTGGCTTGTTAAGTAAATTTCATTGGCTTAGAGACTAATTTTGGATTTTGTCTATATTATTTGTATTCCCTACTCCAAGAATGGTTTTTGGTTAGTCCTGCTGCTTGCGGCTTGAGATTTTAGATTTGTCTCATGCTCTCTATTCATGTTTTTGTAATTATCTTTTCTCCCTATTCTGTAGGTTTCCTGGGAAATTTCTCTTTTAATTCGTTCAGAGTACTCCTTGACTGAACCTTATGTGGCGCATGTTCTTCTTGAGGCTATTCACTGTGGATCTGCTATATTTGTTGGAAACAGCATGGTGATTCGTGACGCGGACATGTATGGATGTAACGTGGCAAAATGTACACATAGTAATGCTATGTTGTTAAACTCAGGATTACAATGTCATGGGATACAGGTTTCCGGGAACAGGGGAGCGAGTGGTATTGATGGTCTTCTTAGCACTGCTGTTGGATTTGCTGTAGGATGCAACAAACGAGTGAGTACTTGAAAATTATTTATGTAAAGTTTTGGTTACTTGCCTCAAGTTAATTGGTGAATTTCTTGTTTGGATGGCTTTACATTGGTTCGTACTCCTAAAATTATGTTCAGGTAATTTGTGTGGTTGGGGATGTTCTTTCTGCATGATACAAATGGATTGGCAGTATTAAAACAAAGGTAATTAATTGTCCATTTTATCCTGTTGGTCATTATGCATTCTCTCTTTCTCTCTCTTTTTCTATTTTCTCCTTTTGGTGTGTGTGTGTGTGGTTTTTTTTCCCTGTATTTTTGTGTTGTAACTTTTTCTTTATATGTTCACGGACCAGTAAAAGAAAAGGCTTACTTTCAAGCAAAAAAAACATACAACCTGTTGCTTCTGCATAAATTTAGTTTGTAACTTTTATCTTCTATGCGTGAAGGGAGGTTGTTTGATACATGGTCTCTTTCTCAACTATGGTTACTTAATTACCTTCTTATGTTCATGAGTGGAAATTGCAACCAATAATTATTTGGGAAAGCTAAGTGTTGAATAGCCAGAAACAGATCGACGTCACCTTTTAAACACTGTCCCTTTCCCCCCAGGGTCCCCACCCAATAAGGGAAACTAGGAACTCTTCCACTCCTGAATAAAGTTTAAAAAATAGAGCCTTGCCTGGTTACCTGCTCATTTTACTCCTTTCTTTTAGCATATTAAAAGTGGTGGTTATATAATAAGCAGCATATACTTTCAATTTCCTAACTATTTGGTATATTATTTTAGTATCATACAATTGCAAAGGTCGTACTGACTTATTGTTCACTGTCATGTTTAGCATATCGCGAAAACCGATTACTATTCTTGTGATAAACAATCATGGTGGCGCAATCTTCAGCCTCCTTCCTGTTGCAGATAGAACGGAACAAAAAATATTAGATCAGTTTTTCTACACTTCTCATAATGTGTCGATTCAGAACCTTTGTGTGGCACATGGGTAAGAACCCTGGCTTGTATTAGTTATTTGTGTATTATGATTTTCTTTCTAGTTAGATGGTTTTTAAGCATAACTTGCATCTCTCTGTGATTGACTGTACTCTCATAACAATGTATTTTCCATGAACCAGTCTGCTTTTCAGGGACTACAAAGTACAACCATTCAGTTTGAAGTTCGAATACTCAACATGAATACAGACCCATACTAACACAATAAGACATGGAAATCTTATAATTACTACCTGCTATAAGATGTTGACATGCATACATCCAAAATTGGTAGTATGGGATCTAAAAATTACTGTGTAATCCTTCATAAAAGAAATGCTAAGATGTATGTAGTAGTTGTCTTTTTCTTTCGGAAATATAAAGACATCAGCAGTTTGTTTAACATTGTACAACAAAGTTTTCTCTTGCACAACCAAATGACGCTTGCAAATTAAGTTGTGATAGTGATTTGCTGACAGTTACAGATCATGTGTATAAATTTATTACTATACCGGTGTGTGTTTTTTCTCGGAAACTGCTATATATATTTTCCATGATGGGTGAAAGGGAATAAGCGACTCCGTTCCTTATTCTGTCAAGGAAGCAACCAAAACTACGTTGTTTTGGGCATTCACTAACAATCCAATTGTATGGTTGCAAAGAGCATTTCAAAAATATGGGTTGTATGTAAACTTTTATTTGATTTAAATTGGTGGAGCGCCATTATTATAGCCGTGTAAAATAAGTATGCTTTTTGACTGCTCAAATTTATTTACTTTTCAATACTATAAAGTCGTTGACACATCACCAAATCATATGAGCATGTACATGCTCTTTGCATTTGTACGGTTGGGTTGTCAAGTGAAGAGGCGTAATATTGATTGCTACCTTACTGGAGTAATAAAAGGAGTCACTTTACTCCCCTTATTGTCTTTCATGATTAATTTGTTATTTTTATTTTTAAACGTGCTAATAATAATGATTTTGTTCTTATTAAAGCAAATTGTTCTGTATTCAGTGTGAAACATGTACATGTCCTCACAAAAAGGGAACTGCAGGATGCTTTAGTCACATCTCAGCATGAAGACCTTGATAGTGTCATAGAAGTTGAGAGCTGTATTGAAGGCAATGCAGTTTTCCATAGGTAATCTGCTTCTGCTTGCTTCAATTGTGGTTCTAAGCTCATCATGTGTGTGATTTTCTAACTCAAGTTGCTCCTCTTCTCAGTAAATTGAGAAAATTTGCATCTCAAGCTGCAGACCATTCTTTAAAAATCTTGTCAAGGCTTTCAATTTCAGAATCTGTCTTGCAAGGTTTCACATATTGTAAAATTTGCAAGATGGAGTACTCTTTATACAGGTGAGTTGTCTATGATATGCAGCATAAAAATTGTTAAAAAAATAAAATAAAATAAAACAAAACAAAAAACAAAAGATTGTGGGACGTATTGTTTCCTAAATGTTTGTCAACACTTTCACATTTTTGCATCAACAGAGTTAGGCTCTGTGCTCCACCTACTTCATCTCCTATCAGTTACGACAATACCACATTTTATAGAGAAGGATTTGTTTTGGCTTTGTCTCTGGAAAGTGGAATTGTTGGATTTGGCGAGGTAAGCTTATTTTTTATTGTTTTATCCATTTACTTGTTTCTGCGTAGATGAAAGGGATGGTCGGCAGAAGGTCATGTTTGATGCCCTTCTATCATGGTGCTACTTTACTTTTTGTTGACCATAAATCCATTACAGATTTTATAGTAATGTATTCTTTATTGTAAGTGATTACCTCATCTTGGGTTCAGTGGCTTTGTTTCTATACTTTAGAATTTGGAGTTTTCACCTAGCAGAACAGAATAGTCATTTCATCAAATCTTCTCATGGTCAAAGTTTTTTTCTTTTTCTTTCTAATTAATTGGCAGGCTTTATAATTTTCTTATCTTACCCATATAAAAAATAAAATAAAATCTTTATTAATGTTTCTGATTATTTCCAAGTAGGTCTTTTACAATTGTATGGCTGCCCCTAATGAAAATAATGCTCTTGCAATATCAATAAATTATAGTACTTTCAATACTGAATCTCTCATTGGCATGAGTTAGATTTGGCACCAGGAAAGGGATTTCATATTCATTGCCTTTATATGCATTAGCGTACCAATAGAGGCTAGCTGTTGAAAACATCACCTTTCAGAGGGAAGATATGGTTATTCTTTACTATCAAACATGGCGATAATATTCATTTGGGAAAGGGGGGAAACACTTGTTTGTCAGTACCTGTAATTTTTGCCTCTCCCCCTCCCTTCCCAAAAAAATAAAATAAATTATCCTTGTTTTCTTCTTATATTCATGTTTCTATTCTATTCCGTTTTATGCACTCTTTTCTGCAAACAGACTACTTTTCCTTCTTGTTTCTTTTATTTATAGTTTCTGGAATAGGTTGCACCTCTTGAAATTCACAAAGAAAATCTGGTAGATGTGGAAGACCAACTGCGATATCTTATTCACGTCATTGAAGGAGTAAATATTAGTTTTATGCTTCCACTTCTAAAAGGCTCGTTTACTTCTTGGATATGGAACAGTTTAGGAATCTTGGTAGGTCTATCCATCCTGATTCTATATATGCTATCTGAATATGCCTAGATTCTAGGTACTGGATTATCTTCTAAAATTTGCTATCTTTCAAGACTCAAGTTTCTTATGCTTTTCTTCCTTGAGCTATAGCCAGGTTCAATCTTTCCAAGTGTCCGATGTGGTTTGGAGATGGCCATACTCAATGCTATTGCAGCTGCAGAAGGTTCCAGTTTGTTGAATATACTCTATCCGCTGACATATAATGAAGAACAAACATCTCCAAGGTCACTAACTGTCCGAGTATGTGCTCTTATTGACGCTAATGGGACTCCAGCAGAGGTAGCTCATGTAGCCAGTGAACTTGTCAAAGAAGGATTTACTGCACTAAAGTTAAAAGTAAGCTTATATTGTTGCTGTTAATAAATTTGTTCCAAAGGAATTCTATGGACCTCTTTTTATTTGAAATTTTTTTGATTATTCTTATCATACTACAATCTAGCCACAAAACGTGAAGAAGTAACTAGTGGTATATCTCTCCTACAGGTTGGGCGTAGAGCAGATCCCAGTGAAGATGCTGCTGTCATAAAAGAAGTAAGAAAGAAAGTTGGGAGCAAGATTGAGCTGCGTGCTGATGCAAATCAAAAGTGGGCCTATGAAGACGCAATTCAGTTTGGCTCTTCTGTGAAGGACTGTGGGCTTCAGTATATTGAGGTATGCCTGTGGCTTCTTCCTGGCTCTCCGTCTTTGGTCCCAACTGACAATGAATATACAGTTCTAGGTCTTGGTATGGGCAATGTACTATCTATATTTTTGCCAGGAAGTTTATAGGAGGTCTTTATTCTCTTGGTGAAAGCTTACAGTGTTCAAATATTACTAAATCACATATTCAGTCAGGTACTCTGGTTTATGTTCCTTTAATTAATTAACTACTAATATTTCCATAATTTTCAGGAGCCTGTTAGAGATGAAGATGATCTAATTAAGTTTTGTGAAGAAACTGGCTTACCTGTAGCACTTGATGAAACCATTGACAACATTCAGGGAAATCCTCTCGGAACTCTTGAAAGGTTCAGTCACACAGGAATAGTTGCTGTTGTAAGGAAACATAAATTTCTATTACTTTCCAATTAAGAAACTTCAGTCTATAAGATGATTATATGGCCATTCTTGTTAGTATCTATTAAAAAATATCGACTTATAAAAACCAGTATAAAATATATTAGTGAGCGGAAACTAGCCCAGTTAGATGGTACAAACATAAGTTACTACGTAGAACTATCCAAGCAGAAGAATGTTTTGTGCATAACTGTATATATTTCTTACACATTAAGACAAACTGCATACTACTGTTCTCAGCAATTAAACTTGCTTCAAGTTAGGCTTCTAACAATATGGTGAACGTAGTTTGTCTAAATATAATACCTAGTTATAATGCTTTTTATGTAAGATGAAGAGTTGCACTTTTTCATCAGAAACATGAAATGATTACACCAAAAAAATAAAATAAAATAAAAATTGAAAAATAAAATAAAAATAGACACAGTTCCGCAAGTTTGATAGATTCTCAACCACTAAAACTGAAGTTCTTCTGTGGCCTTAGTGTCTCATGACAGGGATTTGTAGAGCTTTTTAGGTCATCGGAATATCATTTGGTAGAACCTGATTTGGGTTGTAATAACTATCTTTCCAGGTCATCAAACCAAGTGTTGTTGGGGGCTTTGAAAATGCAGCAATGATTGCACGATGGGCTCAGCATCAGGGGAAGATGACTGTTGTCAGCGCTGCATTTGAAAGTGGCCTTGGTTTGTCGGCTTATATTCAGTTTTCTTGCTATCTTGAGTTGCAAAATGCAGATATGTGAAGTGATGAACAAGGAACCAGCAGTACTCGTAGCACATGGTCTTGGAACCTACCGCTGGTTAAAAGAAGATGTAACCAATGTGCCTCTTAGTATTGGTCGTAATCCATATAGTGGCTCTATGGAAGCCTCTGTTGCTGATGCTGGTCAACTCTTGAGAAACTTTCAAATCAATCAGAATTCTATCATTAGCAAGAATACAGGGGAGCAAGTTCATAATTATCAGTTAACAGTTGATCTAGAGGGTTTATCAATGTCCATCAATGTGCAAGAAATTGGACAAACTGTTGATGTAAGAAAATTTATTATTTTAAATTATCGATTTAATTTGTTTTTTGTTTTCAACTAGTATCACATTCATTCGTCCAATCTGCTGAATCTGCGTCCAGAGAACTAGGAAATACCCATAACTTGTGCATGTGACAGTTCTGACTATGCTCAATTGGGCTACACAGTTAAAGATGGGTACACGTATCTAAATTATTGAACTATTACTAATTCTTGTAATCATGCTGAATGGACAAACTAGGTTTTTCACATCTAAACCCATGGTAATATCTAATCTGGCTAATGAATTGCTAGTCTTAGTTTAAATAGCTTAGGAATACTGAATTTGGGTCCTTAAAGTTATACCCCCGTATTTACTTGCTTGCTCATCCATGATTATGGTGATGCAGAATAACGTCGTAATGTTTCTTCATGGCTTCCTTGGAACTAGTGAAGACTGGATTCCTATCATGAAGGCCATCTCAGGATGTGCAAGGTGCATTGCGGTTGACCTCCCTGGCCATGGAAGATCAATGATGCAAGATCTGACCGGTAATGGGACAGCAGAAGAACCTTGTTTCTCAATTGAGGTAGTTGCAGACATATTATGCAAGTTGCTTTGTTCTATCACCCCGGGAAAAGTTACATTAGTTGGATACTCAATGGGGGCCAGGATTGCTCTATACATGGCCCTGAGATGCAGTGATAAGGTAATGGAGGATACATTAGATGTTTAGTTGAGCAGGGTAAATCGAGCAGTGAATTAAATTGTAATATTTTTTATTCAAGGTTGAAGGAGCTGTCATTATATCTGGAAGCCCTGGATTGAAAGATGGCTTAGCTAGAAAGATTCGGAGGGTTAAAGATGATTCTAGGGCATGCTCACTTGTTGCACATGGGTTAGAGCTCTTTCTCGACACTTGGTATGCTGGAGAGATGTGGAATAGGTAATAATGGGCTTCTCCATGGCTTTAGCTATGCTCAGATTTGAGGTTCTACCCTCTTTTCTTCTTTGTTTTTTTTAAACTGCCCGAGTACTTGTTTTTTTTTTATATATATATATATTTTACAGCTTAAGAGACCATCCAAAGTTTAAGCAGATAGTTAGCAGCCGCTTGAAGCATGATGATGTTCATGGTCTTGCAAAAGTTCTGTCTGATTTAAGTATTGGAAGACAGGCGTAAGTTTGTTTGTTTGTATATTTATTAAAACTTTCTTTGCATCAATGCATTACACTACATACAAGTTGTTTAAACATGATAGGCCACTGTGGGAAGACCTAAAGCACTGCAAACTACCCCTTCTGATCATTTATGGAGAGAGAGATGAAAAGTTGAAGAGAATTGCTCATGAAATGTGTTGCGCAAGGAGCAAAGGGAAGTACTTGGCAGCTCTTGAAACAGTGGAAATTCTCAACTGCGGGCATGCTGCCCATCTAGAAAATCCTCTTCCGGTTGTTAGTGCAGTAAGACTCTTTTTAATGAGAGGAGGAGGAGGAAGAGTTGTTTGATTCTAAATCCAAGATAAGGAAGGATCATATGATTTCTACCAAGACGATCGAGATATAAGTTTGTTTTATCATTCAATTATCTTTATATTTATTTATAACAAATAAATAAGCTTATATATAGATCATTAATTCAATTCATAGATTGTTTGTTTGGATAAAATAATCCAATGATACAAAGCCATTTTTAACAGATATATATACTCCTTCGATCGATCCAAACCAGAAGTGAAATCCTTATATATAATAATAATACAGGACTACTCTTTGGAGTATTTTTTATTTTATCCTTTCAGCTTAGGTAGGGGTAGGGTGTCCCATTTGAGGTGTCCGGGGGGAGGAGCGTCACAACCACGAACACAAATAGTCTGCATGCAGAGACAAATGCTGCAATGCTTACATAAAACTAAGCAGTCCTCGTGTTTTTGGCATCTTGGTAGTGCTACTACTTCCTCCTTTGCTCCCGCTCCCGATCCCATAATTAACACACCTGCAAATTAAACATGCATGCTACCATATTTTTAATTAAGCCAAAACATAAAATCATGAACATCATACGAATTAATTAAGAAGAAGTAAAAACGATCGATCGAGTATTCTTTTGTAATTTTCATTGAAAAAATAATTTACTCGTATCTTTCGACAAAATAATTAATCGAGTAAATTAGATGATTAATGAAAAATAAATATAGAGAGTAACCAGATAAAACGAGCGCCACCACAAAAATTAACTGGGATGATGAACCCGCCTTCTTCATATCTAATCTATAAGGAGAGATCAGGAGAGAGATCAAGTCTATAGTGGTGATGATGATCTGTTTTTGAAAACCCGCCTACCTATTTATAATACCTACTTTTTTTTTTACGGGGTGCTCAATTTCTTTTCTACTACTATAATATTTAGGGTAACTTTATTACTACTATCTTCCTTTAGAAGCGAATTAATGACCTTTAATTTTACGCCTAATCTTTGTTTGCATAATCTTCTAAAAATAGCATTAGGATAACCTATTTATTAGTATTACGTGTAATAATATTCGTTTTATTGCACATAAATTAAAAAAAGTTATTTAATACTATTATTTTGTATGAAACTTCATCATTACTCCTTTATTGAAAATTGAATATTACTAATACAATTATATAAGAGAGAATTTTTTGGACAATGAAAAAAGTTATTTGGTGATATAAGAAAATAAAAATGTATTCTCCTATAAAGTAGTAAACAACAAATAAATTGAAATACTTTTTTTTTTCTTTCTAAAATGTCAATTATTATGAAATGGATATACTATCTCCATTCCATAATAACGATACATAATTTACGAAAATTAGGTATCGTCACCCATGTCTTGGGTGTCGCCACTTACATGATACATAAATTCAAATACAACTTACTAACCTAAGCGTAGGTATGCAATACGACATAAGCATGTGAGTTTGAATACAAATATTGTCTTAGATATTATACAAACTCAAAAGGAGTCCTCATTACAACTATTATCACACTATTTCACGAGAATAGTGAGGACTACTAATGCTATCCTCGGACCATTACTACGTCCCCGACTTCGTCCAAATTTATGTTCTCATTTCACGAGAGAAGAGCGGTGAAAGAAAAGGTGAGCTCAACTAGCCCGAAGAAATATTATGACTAAGATAATGCGAATAAATTATCATTAGCCTTCAATGATGTTAAACCGATAAAATCTGATGAACAACCGGTTTAAGCTGCGGGCGGAATAAGCAATCCATTAAAAAAGTCAAGTAGAGAATAAAGTCTACTATCTTTTAGGTTTTAAAAGGTTTTCATCAATTTTTATCATTTGAGACTCGACAATAAATAAACCACCACATCTAATCATCCCCAGCCACGGTCGAGGATTTTCATCAAGTTATCAATGGTCATGACTATCTTGAATCACCACGGTCATAATCATACCAAAAACTATCCATCATTTGCATTCTGAGTGCCAATGAGGACTTTTTCACATCATTTATATCAAGTCGTGATTATACCCGAATGATCCGCAGTCATAATCATACTAAGTTCATCTATACGCACGTAAGCCAAAGATAACATAATATAACATGAGGATGATGACAATGACATAATAATTGATAAAACAAGTTCAAGAATTATTTAATCCATGAATTATTAACGTCCAAATTGTCAACATAATATCTTTGTTTCGTGAGAGTAAAATTCAAGAATGATCGGAAGAATATTTAGTGAAAAGATTTGGATGAAACGCAAATATCGAGGATATTCTACTAATTTCATGGAGTATAGAAGTCAAAGTTTTAACCAACTGGGTATAATAAAGAATGGAATAACAAAAGAAATCACCATGCATGCGGTGCTTGCGATAGACAAAGTTATTCAACCGAATAATAATAATAACGGAACCAGTCGGGTAAAATTCACACCGCAAGCGGGATGTTCCAGCAGAATAATAAAGATGGAACCGGATCCGATTGTAAAACACTGCGAATAGGATATTCAGCGAGAATGATAAAAGGCGGAACCGGTCAAATTGTAAAACACACGACGAGGATGTTCCAACGAGAATAATAAAAGCGGAACCGGTCAAGGTGTAAAACCTGACGAGGATGTTCCAATGAGAATAATAGAAGAATGTCACCAAGTATAGGGTAATCCGGCGTATACGAGTTATTCCAATGAATAAATAAAGAATGGAATAACAGAGAGGATTTCACCAAGTATAGGGTATCTTGGCGTATCTGAGGTTATGTATAGGGTATACCACTTTTACGAGTTATTCAACGAATAATAGTGAATGGAATAACGAAGTTCTCTTCAAGAAGAAGAAATAACACCCACTTACAGTAAAAAGGCTGAATATAGAAGTAGTGAAGTAGCGAGAATACTCTTCTTCTTTCTATAATTTTCTCTCTATAGCCTTCTCTCATAATTTCTCTCTACAGAGTTTCAATGAATTAAGTAAGAAAATAATGAAGGAATGAGCTTTATTTATAGGAAAATGGAATGCATAGTAACTAATCCATGAGCGGTCAGATTGATTTACTTTTAATCGGCGGTCCATATTTAAAGAAAAATCTTTTAAATAAAATATAATATATTCTATTTATATAAAAACATTTTACTATGCAAACACTATGCAATCTTTCAATACTATGCAAAACTTTATGCAACACTTATCGTAATAAAATATAATATATATTCATTTATAGAATAAACTTTAATAAAGTATTCTATTTTATATAAAAGATGTTTACATTTTATTACGTTAATAATACTGAATAAAACAAAAGCGTCATTATCATTATAATAATTCATATTATTAATCGTGATAATAGAATCAAAATGAGTGACTTCTCACATAAGCATCGATAATCAATCTGGTGTATTTCTTATGCAACCACATGCGTGATTCTTGTACTTTTACTACTTAGAGTAGTTCAACAAGATATACGCAGTAAAACTTCCGTAGTTATTTCAATAAAATATTTTTGTCGTTTTCTTAATCAAAATAATAATTACATTAATGGGTCCACCAATGATTGAGTAGTTATCACGAATATTCCCTGCTAAACAAGAATATTCCCGAGACCAATCGAATATAATATAACCACTTGCATACTTTGCAAAATTTATAAATCTACCCACAACTATAATATTATCTTAAATTCACACCATAATATTAAAAATTATTTCAACAAAATTTAAATCTTTATTGATAAAATCTGGGGTCTCACAATCCCCTCCTTATGGAATTTAAGCCCTCGAAATTAGGAGTGCGATACACAGTATGATAAAGAGGTGAGGATACCTTGAATACCTTTATTGTTAAAAATATTAAATTCATCTTTCGTAATCCATGAAGATATTCATTAACAATTCATCTTTGCACTACTGAGCCAAAGATATTTATTAACAATTCATCTTTGCACTTCAAGCCAAAGATATATAAGCTGTAAAACCAATAATCTCGAGACTCGACTTAATAATTAATCCATATCATCGAATCATCCACGCACTACGGGCCAAGGATATTCATTAGTATCACGACCACGAATTATCCATTACTACTGACCAAAGATAATCGTGTATTCATTAGTATCACGACCACAAATTATCCATGCACTACTGACCAAAGATAATTGTGTATTCATTAATATCACGACCACAAATTATCCATGCACTACTGACCAAAGATAATTGTGTATTCATTAGATATCCGACCGCGAATTATCCATGCACTACTATTTAAAGATAATCGTGTATTCATTAATATCACGACCACAAATTATCCATGCACTACTGACCAAAGATAATTGTGTATTCATTAGTATCACGACCACAAATTATTCATGCACTACGGCCAAAGATAATAATTGTGTATTCATTAGTATCACGACCACAAATTATCCATGCACTACGACAAAGATAATTGTGTATTCATTAGTATCACGACCACAATTATCCATACCACTACGGCCAAAGATAATTGTGTATTCATTAGTATCACGACCACAAATTATCCACGCACTACTGGTAGAAGATAATTGTGTATTCATTAGTATCACGACCACAAATTATCCATACCTTTCTGACCAAAGATAATTGTGTTTTCATTAGTATCACGACCACAAATTATCCATGCACTACTGACCGAAGATAATTGTGTATTCATTAGTATCACGACCACAAATTATTCATGCACTACTAGGCGCAAAGATAATTGTGTATTCATTAGTATCACGACCACAATTATCCATGCACTACTACCAAAGATAATTGTGTATTCATTAGTATCGCGACCACAAATTATCCATGTACTTACTGACCAAAGATAATTGTGTTTTCATTAATATCCACGACCACAAATTATCCATGCACTACTGACCAAAGATAATTGTGTATTCATTTCTGGTTATGATTATAAAAACAATCCACAGTCATAATCATACCAAGTCCATCTATGCACTATCTGCCATGTAGATGACTTTCAACGTAATATAAACATGAGGATAATGATATAAAGAATCAATCGAATGAGATAAAGGATAAATATTAAACATTTATAATATAATTTATCCGGGATTCAAGAATATCCCCATGTTTTCAATCACTTAATAATCTCATAATCTAATATCATTAATATTATAATAATATTTTAATCACTTCTTAAATTTATAAACAATTTATCTTAATTGTTTACGCTTTTACCATATAATGCATTTAATCATTCAAAATGTCATACTCATAAAATATCATCACCAATTATCAAATCCCTCATCAAAAAAATATGCATATATTCTATATAGGATTCTCAGCCATAAAATCCTATTTTCAACTTTTTTGTTCTTCACATAACATATTTAACTCATATGTTAAGTAACTAAACTATTTTCATGAAAATACCAAATCAGTCCCAAAAATATTTCTTTTTTTGGGATTTAGCATAATATAGTCCCATAATGAAAATATATTTTTCTCGAAATTTTTAAAATTCATTTACTATTTTTCAAAATCAATTTCTAATTAATTCCTTAAGAAATTAGCTACCTCAAGTTTAACTCCAAAAATTCCCAAATCTTGGCAGGATCTTACACATGTTAACGTGAGCTTCTAGTTTAAATTTCATGGTTATCGGAGTTATAGAACTCCGGTTATAGCGTTTTAAATCGGAAAAACCTAAATATTGAAATAGTCATAACTTGCTCATTTTAAGTCGAGAATTAGCTCATTTTTGGACAGGAGGTACTTTATACCATATACCTTCATGTCCCAAAAGCCCAGAATTTTCTCATAATTTAAGTGGCCGAAACAGTCCCTTAAAGTTTCTGGGCAGTAGCATTTTCGAAATTTACAGCTTTGGTCTCCTTTGCTAAAATCAGTCCCCAAAAAATCTACAACACCTTTTCCAGTAATTCCACTTGGATTAGTTAGGTAACTCATAGATCTAACTCTAGGACTTGACCACATTCAAAAATTCAAAATATAATAAGAGATATAGTCAATTGAATTTCATGTTACGTTTTTCACCAAAATCTGATTTTCAACTCTTTGTGATTTCTAAGAAACTTTCATGTTTTCACATACTAACCAACATAACTCATCATAAAACTTACTAATACTTCATATACCCATGATTTTCATCAGTTCTATACTTTTATTATGACTTTCATCATAATCCTCGTAAACAGATCCTTTTAGTTGAAGAAATATTTGAGGGTTTAAGAAATGGGTTTTGTACTGGGGTCAATACAAAATTCGATTTCACGCTCTAGGGTAGGCTAAGAAGTCTTCAAGAATCGCCAAGAAATTTATTAATGATAGAAATATCATTCAAAGCTCATTACTCTCGTCCAAGACTTGGATAATACGTCACATTAATACCAAGCTGTGACTTCTATCCCTTAACCCAGATAAGCACCTCACAATGATACCTATCAACTTGCCATCTTGATCCACGGCGTAAGCCTCTGACGAGAAAGCGGTTTTGCATTCCACACAAGGAAGTCAACAACGAAAGGATCGGGGCTCTTTACTTATAACGATATAACGGTGATTAACTTTAGGATTTGGTTACTTTGAATTACGTATATGAGTTGGTTAGGAATATGAAAGCTAACAACCTTACAAAAAAGAATAATGAGTAGTTAATCAATCGTTTTCAAAAAATTACCTCAAAGGCAAGTATTTTCAAAGATATAAGATCGGCGAATGTAGCATTGAAAGTGTTTATTTGAAACAACAAGATTAAAAAAAATAGTAAGCGATAGCGAAGGCTCCTACTAACGAAGTTTCAACCAATAAGTCAAAGTCTAACTTCTAGAGTCAAATTTAAGCGTTGAGCGCAAGCAAGAGAGATAAAAGAATGGGTAGAGGCAGGTATCTAACACGGTATAGACTTCGCATGAGCTTATGATTAACTTACTCCGTGATAATTTTATTTGGGTTCCTCGTCGAGAAAAAAACGCTCTCTCTTAAACTAGAGGCTTTGGTTTATGCGGGGATGACCTTTGGTGCCTCCATCCTAGTTGAATTAAATCTTGATGGCGACAAAATCGAGCTAAGTGGCCTTCTCTTCCACAATTATTGAAAGTATATATGCATACATGCCAATCATGTTTGATGATAAAGCATATACTTTGTAACAATCTTATTCATTTATTAATAAAAAGTATTAATTTATTAAAGGCTTTTAATTATCTACATGATCTTTGTTTTATAATATGTGATAAACCCATAGTTTTAAGCAATGCTTTTAGAATAATGATGATGATCATTCTAATGAGATCTAAATTCTTAGAAAGCTTAAAACTAAAATAGTTCCCAATCATTGGATTACTAAATTGGGGATTAGTGAATCCAGGATAGATTGGTACATCGTTGCTTGCTCATTAGATGAGGATGATTGATCTCATGATCATTTGTGTGGAGGAACACTAAAGCAAGTATGTAGGTGCTTATTAGAGAATAAGTACACCTTTGAGCGTGGCTCGCTAAGGAATACCTAATGGAGTTTTATTTGCTGTCAATAGGAATTCCTTGTAGTGATAGTAGTACAAGTAATCCTTGGACTTGAGATCATCATAGTATCTTGTGTATGATGAGTTATACTTTGACTTATTCCTTAAGACCCTTAGGGTATATCAAAGGTATGCTTGGGTATAATAAGTTGTACATGGAGATAATGTATGATCAATAAAGAATCTACCACTTCTAATAAAAAGAAGAGAAATGTCTATGTGATTCGATAAATGACAACCCAGTAGTTCTTGGCAATGCGAGAATGAAATTAGAAAGGAGTTTCTAATTTGCATTATTTGGAGTTGTGCGTTTAAAGTCGAAATACATATAATTAAATAAAATAAGACTTGATGGTAATTCCATGTCTTATATTTAATTGGGACATTGTATGGTGGAAGGATTGAATTATGCAGTAACTATTTACTCGAAAGGTTCTTTAATGATTAATGTTGAAATCTATATTATCCTGGAAAGTCGTTGATCATTTAGGGGAGCTTATCCTATTGTAGAATAAATATTATTTAAATAAATTAATTGTTTAATTTATTTATTTAAATAAGATTAGAATTGTTCTAATTGATTTATTCACAATAGGTTTAATATGGAGAACACAAAAGGGGTCACACCATAAAAGAAAAGAATAATTATTTAAGAAGTTAATGGCATAATCGTAATAATATGGTATGTATATTTAATTTAATCTATGGTGATAGAATAAATTAAATAGCTTAATATTATTATTTAATATTTTAGAAATATTAAATATAAATTAATAAGAGGAGTCTTATTAATATTATTACAATTATTATTATTATTTTAATTTCTAAAAGAGTTTAGGAATTAATTTAATATAAGTACTCTCATTTATTCTAATAAGATTAGGAGGTTAAATTAATTAAAGGAGTTTAATTAATTATCACTAATAAGATTAGGGAGCCTAATTAATTAAAAGAATTTAATTAATTAATTAAAACCCAATTCCTTAATTGTTAAGGTGGGTTGCTTGCATCTATAAATAAGAGAGTGCTTATTATGGGTGGTATGGGTTGTTGATTTTTCAACAAAGTCGTAATAATTCCAAGTTGTTGGGAGTATGCCTTTTTATAGAGATAGAAAACTAGGGTTAGCCATAACACCATCTTCTTGAATTTTATTCTTCCTTGGTGGATCACCTCTAGAGGCCAAACACATGGGTGGCTAACGTTGATCGAAGGAAGGAACCAAACCGGTGGATTCAAGTTGAGCGAAAAGGATTGGAGGTGAACATGCACGAGGCTTCGATCTTGAGGTATGATTTTATTCTTTATCTTTTCGTTTAATTAATAATTATGCATAAAGGGTGATCCGGGTATATGGTTTGTAAATTTTTTAAACTACGATTTTACACGCTTAGCATTATTTTTGCAATTTGATTGCTTCTTGAATATTACAAACCTAATAATTGGTATCGAGAAACCTTTATGCGAATTATTAATTGTTTAATTTGATATTATATTGATATGTGTTTAGAACAATTTAATTGGGCATAATTTAATTGTATAAAATTTAAAAAAAAAAAAAAAAATAAAAAAATAAAAAAATTTACGTGTCACATGTAAAGAATTCCGTACGAAACACGTAAAAGTTCTTCTTAAAAAGGATTTCAAGCCAAGACGGAATTCTGAGGATTTTTGGGTAGAATGATTTTTTTTAAGGCCGCGGTTATTACATTTTTTTTTAAAGAAGAAGCGAGGAGAGCAGTGCACTAGAAATAGGAATATTAAAATGACGCGTCATTTTAAAAAAAAAAGCTTTTTTTTTTTGAAGCGATGGTGTGGTGGTAGCGATTGATATATATATATATATATATATATATATATTATTATAACCGTAGTGGTTTTTATATATATATATATTATTTTATATTTATAATATATTATATATATATATAATATATTATTCTCAATAATTTTATAATTAAAATAAAAGTTTATTTTAATTTTAAAAATAAAAAGTTTATTTTAATTTTAAAATAATAATTTTATTTTAATTTTAAAATTAGAATTTCATGCTAACTAATTAGAGTTGGAATTGGATTCCATGATAACTAATTGGAGTTGAAATTGATCTTTCCTTAAATAAAGGGTTTATTTAGATATGAAATAGGATTTCGTATTATTCAAAATAAAGAGTTTATTTGTGAATAGGAAAGAGAATCCTAATTTCCTTAAATAAAGGAGTTTATTTAAATATGAAATAAGATTTCATATTATTCAAAATAAAAGAGTTTATTTGTGAATAGGAAAGAGAATCCGTGTTTCCTTAAATAAAGGAGTTTATTTAGATATGAAATAAGATTTCATATTATTCAAAATAAAAGAGTTTATTTGTGAATAGGAAATATAATCAAGTGTTTCCTTTAATATTTTTTTTTACATGGAATTGGATTCCATAATTAATTAAAATAAAGGAGTTTATTTTGATTAAAATTTTGATTAAAATAAAATAGTTTATTTTATTCAAAATTGGATAAATTAAAATAAAATAGTTTTATTTTGATTTAAATTTGGATTAAAATAAAGGAGTTTATTTTGATTCAAAAATTAGATTTTATCTTAACTAAATTTGCCCATTAAATGATATCAATATATATATTAAATGTTTATTATTCATGAGATGAATGTTATTTATTGATGCGTATGGTGATGTATATGATAATAAATGGGATTGATTTATGGACTATTGACCCGATGCGATTGGATTTTATTTTAGTTGGATGTGAATGTATGGGTTTAATTAAATGGAATTCTGCGTGACTGTCTTCTCTATTTTTTCGAATGTAAATTCTATCTCCTCCTATGTCTTTCTCCTCGATCAGCGATCGAGGTTTTATTTATTTTAAATAGTTTTGTAATAGGAATAGTTAGAATTAAATTTTGAAAAGCGGAGATCGAGGGACAAGCGCTTGAAGACCCGTTTGTAATAGAGCAAGGTT
Source organism: Panax quinquefolius (assembly GCA_020205615.1). Lineage (NCBI taxonomy): Eukaryota > Viridiplantae > Streptophyta > Magnoliopsida > Apiales > Araliaceae > Panax > Panax quinquefolius. The sequence goes on along the minus strand of CM035171.1, from coordinate 130,233,000 downwards.
TAAATGTAATAGTTATATTTAAATATTATTTCTTGCACCCCCAAGGTTTGACCTTTTGGTTCACTTGGTGGCTCTAGTGAACCAAACTAGAATAAAAGTCCATAATCAATCAGGGTAGAATATAGTATTCTATATGTGCATGCTATACTATATATATATATTATATATTATGCAAACATGCTTCGCATGTTCATTAATATATGCGCGTATTTTTATATATATAATAAATGCTTGCTATAAACAAGATGAGACAAATTAATAACAAACCCCTCAATTTTTATATTAAGTCCTAAGCATTCAAAGATATTTGGAATATCGAGCGTCGCTTCTAGCATGATAAAATTAATAGAGTATTAAATATTTAATATGAGTTTGTTGTGTCACCACATGAAAGCAAGTATTAAGTATTTAAGATGTTAATTTATCACATTTGATGCTTATAAAGAAAATTGAACAATATTGTTTTGTTGTGTCACCACAAGGATGATATTTTTTTTTTGAATATATGGAGTGCTAGGTCGGACTTAACTTGGATAATTTTGATTCGGATGTGCCACCACTTGATCAAAATAATCTAAGAGGCAAAATACAAGGAGTTGCATAGTTGATGTAATTGACAAGAGTTATACACCTATTTATTTATATATAGTTTGTTGTGTCACCACAAGGCTATATACATTTGAAATGGGATCCTTATTCTCACTAAAGCAAATCTTTAATTAGATTTTCTTAGAACTATATAAGTGAGGTATATATAGTTTGAAGAAAATAGTGGGAGATACCAATTTAAAACAAGACCTAATTTATTTTGGTAATTAATAAAAAGAATGTATGTTAAAATGTTGTTAATTACAAATTCATTTCTGAAATTTTACAATGTCTAAAATTACTATCTTCTGCGAAGCATATTAAATGCTAAATTAACGGGAATAAATTAAGCAGTTGGTTAAGGAATTTGAGAATAGTTCTCATGCTGAAAAAAGCTATCTTATGTCCTAAATCGCTTTATCCTGCAATGGTTGCAGAACAATGCCTCTAAGGAAGAGATTGCTACTTTTAGAAAGTGGCGAAGATGATGCACTGATTGGCTCGATGCATCATGCTCAAGCATCCATGAGTATGCTTGAGCTTGACGTCGACGTGAAACTATGGATGCTTCTACTTATATTCACGCACATCAAGTAGTTGATGGTGAGGAAAGTAGGATCGATATATATAAGATATCTAAGGAGCTCTCCGATCTAGAATGGGCGATGGCACTATAAATGCAGACAAAAAGTTCTTAACATAATCAATTTGATTGATCGATTAGACAACTTGGTTTTGTCATGGATGGAGAGTTGAGCAAGATTTGATCTTGCACCCACTCTGGACTCCTTTCACAATTGTTGTGAATTTTCATATGAACAAGCTAGATATCGACCTCATTGATTTGCTTAACATATTGAAAAATGTTGAGAGTCAGCCACTTTCAACCAAGAAAGACCATGTTTTTTCTTGGTAGGGGCAAAGGATCTTCGAAAGAAGAATGATTCAAAAGAAGGTATATAGAAAAAAGCGAAAAAACAAAGGATAATAAGAACAAAAGCGTCACGGATAGCAAAGGAGCTTTGCTTCGGCTGCAATAAGCACCGGACACCTTTGGAATGAAAGCTGCGAGAAGCATCTTGCGAAGCTAACGAAGAAGCTTAGTGAAGTTTGGTTATAATACGATTTTGTTCATGATTAAAATAAATTTTTCTTTAAGTCAAGTTCTACTTGGATATTGGATATCGACTTTGGTTATCATAAATATAGATTTATGAAAGGACCAAAAGCAGTAGAAAGCTAAACAAAGATAAGTAATCCTATGTGTGGAAAATGAAGCAAAGGTTTCTTTGCATTAGCTTTATAGAAACTTATAGTTTTAAGATTACCTACGGGCAAATCTATTAAGTCGATAAGTTGTTATTGTATTCTAATTCTTGTTAGAAACATTATTTTACGTTTTATTGTTGAATGATAAAAATTTTGGTATTATAATTAAGAACAATTGTTGTTCTATTTATAATAATAATGTTTTGTATAAACTGGAATATTACTTAATAAATTTTGTATACTTGACTTACATGAAAAATAATTTTGCATATTGAACAAATTAGTATAAGAAAAGGAGATGATCATTCAAAGAGTTGAATGTGTGTATTTCTTTGAAATCAAGTATGAATTATTTGAAAGGTTCAAACAATTGAAGTGAAACAAATTGACAATGTATTAAGATTCTTTGATTAGATCAAGGAATAAATACTTGTGCAATATATTTCTAGATCATCTCAAATGGTTTTTCTCATAATGGACACCTCGTGATACGTAATAATTGATTGATGTATTTGAAAGGAAAAATCGTACCTATTTGAACATAGATGCGATCTATAATGATTCTACCGACATTCCGGTATCCTTACGGGATAATGTCCTAGAAATGGGTGCATATCTACGAAAATGGTAACCTCAAAATCCATTCAAGACTCCATAAAAGTTATGGGACGGGGAGGATTCTAATCTTAAGTATGTTAAGATAAGGGTTGTCCAACTTATGTGAAAAGGTTTCAAAGGATAAGCTTGGGACAAAATTTGACAAATCTGATTTGTGGGACATCCTAAAGTAAGTTTAGGGTATATGTTCTATAATCCTGCTTAGCAAAAAGGTGTTTATTGCGAAACACGCCTTCTAAGATAAATGTGTTTATCATTGAAGAAGGGCTAGTGGGAGGATAATAGATCTTGAAGAGTTCAAGAACCACAAAACACTTTATAAGTCAAATAAGAGGAACTATAGATAGACCTATTGTACCCACAACCAAATCGTAAATGCGGAATAGTGCAGAAGATACCTAGGAGGTATGGATTCATCATGGATGATGATGATGAGGTACACATCATAGAAGATGATGATCCGAGTTACATTCGATGAGGTAAGAGTTCTCTAGTGTGTATAAAGGGTCGATTGGATGGTAAGTGACATTCCTAATATTATATGTTGATATACTACGGAAAGGAATGACATACCAATGCTACAATCAGTAAAGATAAAGTTGTCTAAACATTCCTCCATGAATGATTTGGAAGAGTATCTTAATTGGGGATACAAATCTATATAGATAGATTTAAGAGGATGCTCGACTTAACCCAGAGGCGTATATTCATTTGATGCTAAAGTTGTTTAGCATGGCAAACTCAAGAGATGTCTCATGAGATGAGCTATGGAGTGTATCTCTCTTAATAGTCCCCACAGACTCCAAAAGAGATCACATGAAAGTAATTATCATGTATCTGATGAAATATCTGAGACGATGTTGATCGATCACCATATTCGGAGAAGTTCATTGTGAGTCGGTGAAAAACATCTTAAAGTTCTTAACCAAAGCACTAAGGATGTGATCATACATGGTAGGTGCGAATTAAAACTAGAGGGCTTAACAGGACTCAAGTTTTTCAGACAGACGAACGACGAAAATCCACTTTAAGGTAAAGCGTTATCTTGAGCAGTGGTGCGATGAATTGGAAAGGTTCCAAATAGCAAAGAGAGTTCTTTGGTTTAGTGATAAAGACAAAGTATATAGCTATAAATGAAGTACATGAGTTGATTGTTTGGATTAAAGTTCATTCTGAGAACTAGGAATAGTTCTAAGTCTCATCTTGGATCTAAACATGTGTTGTGGCACTTTTATTTGATTATTAGAATCATTGAAAGATGGGAAATCACTATAGAGATAGTGGACTCTCAAGAACAACATTACATATCCATTAACTAAAGCTTATCCAATGGCGGGATAATCGTCACTTAGAAGAAGAGTATAAGATACCATGACGATTGGCTTTAGTGCAAGTGGGAGATTGAAAGTAATATGCACACAAGCCAATCATGTTTGATGATAAAGCATATACTTTGTAACAATCTTATTCATTTATTAATAAAAAGTATTAATTTATTAAAGGCTTTTAATTATCTACATGATCTTTGTTTTATAATATGTGATAAACCCATAGTTTTAAGCAATGCTTTTAGAATAATGATGATGATCATTCTAATGAGATCTAAATTCTTAGAAAGCTTAAAACTAAAATAGTTCCCAATCATTGGATTACTAAATTGGGGATTAGTGAATCCAGGATAGATTGAGTACATCGTTGCTTGCTCATTGGATGAGGATGATTGATCTCATGATCATTTGTGTGGAACACAACAAAAAGCAAGTATGTAGGTGCTTATTAGAGAATAAGTACCTTTGAGCATTGGCTCGCTAAGGAATACCTAATGGAGTTTTATTTTGCTGTCGATAGGAATTCTGTAGTGATAGTAGTACAAGTAATCCTTGGACTTGAGATCATCATAGTATCTTGTGTATGATGAGTTATACTTTGACTTATTCCTTAAGACCTTAGGGTATATCAAAGGGTATGCTTGGGTATAATAAGTTTATACATGGAGATAATGTATGATCGATAAAGAATCTACCACTTCTAATAAAAGAAGAGAAATGTCTATGTGATTCGATAAATGACAACCCAGTAGTCCTTTGGCAGCGAATGAAATTAGAAAGGAGTTTCTAATTTGCATTATTTGGAGTTGTGCATTTAAGAATCGAAAATACATATAATTAAATAAAATAAGACTTGAAAGAATTCCATATCTTATATTTAATTGGGACATTGTATGGTGGAAGGATTGAATTGTCACGGTAACTATTTACTCAAAGGTTCTTTAATGATTAATGTTGAAATCTATATTATCGGAAAGTCGTTGATATTTGAGGAGGCTTATCCTATTGTAGAATAAATATTATTTAAATAAATTAATTGTTTAATTTATTTATTTAAATAAGATTAGAATTGTTCTAATTGATTTATTCACAACTAGGTTTAATATGGAGAACCAAAAGGTCACACCATAAAAGGAAGAATAATTATTTAGAAGTTAATGGCATAATCGTAATAATATGTTATGTATATTTAATTTAATCTATGGTGATAGAATAAATTAAATAGCTTAATATTTATTATTTAATATTTTAGAAATATTAAATATAAATTAATAAGAGAGTCTTATTAATATTATTACAATTATTATTATTATTTTAATTTCTAAAAGAGTTTAGGAATTAATTTAATATAAGTACTCTCATTTATTCCTAATAAGATTAGGAGGTTAAATTAATTAAAGGAGTTTAATTAATTATCCCTAATAAGATTAGGAGCCTAATTAATTAAAAGAATTTAATTAATTAATTAAAACCCAATTCCTTAATTGTTAAGGTGGGTTGCCCACATCTATAAATAAGAGGAGTCTTATTATGGGTGGTATGGGTTGTTGATTTTTCAACAAAGACGTAATAATTCCAAGTTGTTGGGGTATGCGCTTTTCTATAGAGATAGAAAACTAGGGTTAGCCATAACACCCATCTTCTTGAATTTTATTCTTCCTTGGTGGATCACCTCTGAGGCCAAACATACGTGGGTATTAACGTTGATCAAAGGAAGAACCAAACCCGGTGGATTCAAGTTGAGCGAAAAGGATTGGAGGTGAACTTGTACGAGGAAGCTCGATCTTCAAGGGTATGATTTTATTCTTTATCTTTTTCGTTTAATTAATAATTGTGCATAAAGGGTGATCAAGTTATATGGTTTGTAAATTTTTTTAAACTCGATTTTACACTCTTAGCATTATTTTTGCAATTTGATTGCTTCTTGAATATTACATAACATGCTTTGGATGGCATGGCGCAGTTCGGACTGATGTGTCCCTCTCCTCCGCATTTGAAGCATATGATAGGTGGTCCTTCTCCTTCTTTAACAACAGTCTTTGGTCTTTGACGTCTTTCCATCATTGTTGAATCTCCTTTTCTTGAAATGTCCATTCTTATTATTTTGGTACGATTACACCAAAGTGGTTACCATATCCGGCTGTTGATTCCCTCACGCTTGTTGTCACCGCCGATGACTACTTTCATTTGGTATTATAATTTTTCAATTTAGGTTGCTCTCTTTTAGTTGCGTTGACTTCGTTATCGCGCTCCACTAAGCGAGCCCCTATTTACAACATCCGAATAAAAAACACGGTTTATGAGAAATAAGATGTTGACGTATCTCTGCTTCAAACCTCTTAAAAACATTGGCGCCATTCTCTCTTCATTATCACACAAGTGGGGCCGAATCGTGATAACTCGCATAAATTTTGCCTCGTATTGCGACACGGTCGTATTGTTTTTGTTCCAACTTGATAAACTCCACCTCCTTCATGTGGCGAATACTTTCGGGAAAGTATTTGTCGTTGAGCGACTCTGGAACTTCTCCCGAAGATATCTTGAGACAACGGAGTTGAGTACGTTTCTACCGATTCCCACCGATGTCGCCTCTAAAGCATGACATAAAAAGCGAAAAGAACCTTTTGCTCCTCGGAGCATCCCAAGACATCAAATATCTTGGTAATCTGCTTTATCCATGCTTTAGCGAAGTGGTTTTAGCTCTCCTTAAACTCGGTGGTCCCAGCTCCTTGAATTATTTAGCGGTGGACCGCTGAGAGTTTTCTCGTGTTTCCACCTACGTTTTGGACGAGAGTCGCTTTACCGCGATGTTGCATGAATTCTAAAATCTTTTAAACGTCTGAAGTCGTTAAATCGATTGATCGATATTGTTGTTTCTGGGAGGATTATCGCCATCACATTGCACATTATCACGATTATTGATGCGTGGAGAATCAGCGGTCTCTTGTGCTCCATTCTTATTCTCAACATTCTCGGGATGCCATTTTCAAACACCTGTCACAAAATAAGGGTTAATTGACATGCTGACATATTATCACTATCTCTCTCATTGACCAATCAAATACCAAATAAACTTAGGTAGGTCATACTAGCGAAGGAATTCCCGTCTCTCCTCTCCTAGTACTATTCTCACATCTTAGCCGTGGATCATATCCTGGCTACGATACCATTGTGGCGCCCCAAAATTGGGTATCGTCACCCATCTTGGGTCGCCACTTACATGGTACATAAATTCAAATACAACTTACTAACCTAACCGTAGGTATGCAATCGACATAAAGCGTGAGTTTGAATACAAATATTATCTACTAGATATTATACAAACTCAAAAGGAGTCCTCATTACAACTATTATCACACTATTTCACGAGAATAGTGAGGACTACTAATGCTATCCTCACGGACCATTACTTACGTTCCCCGACTTTCGTCCCGGCTATGTTCTCATTTCACAGAAGAGACGGTGAAAGAAAAGGGTGAGCTCAACTAGCCCAGTGAAGAAATATTATGACTAAGATAATGCGAGAATAAATTATCATTAGCCTTCAACAGATGTTAAGCCCGATAAAATCTGATAGACAACCGGTTTAAGCTGCATTGAATAATGATCCATTAAAAGAGTCGAGTAGAGAATAAAGTCTACTATCTTTTAGGTTTAAAAGGTTTTCATCAATTTTTATCATTGAGACTCGACAATAAATAAACCTACATCTAATCATCCTGTACCACGGTCGAGGATTTTCATCAAGTTATCAATAATGGTGACTATAAAGAATCACCCCGGTCATAATCATACCAAAAACTATCCATCAACGCATTACGAAGCCTTTGAGGACTTTTGTCACATCATTTATATCAAGTCGTGATTATACTGAATGATCCCAAGTCATAATCATACTAAGTTCATCTCTATGCACGTAAGCCAAAAGATAACATAATATAACATGAGGATGATGATGATGACATAATAATTCAATAAAACAAGTTCAAGAATTATTTAATCCATGAATTATTAACGTCCAAATTGTCAACATAATCTTTGTTCAGTGAGTAAAATTCAAGAATGATCGGAAGAAGAATATTTCCGTGAAAAGATCTTTGGATGAAACGCTGGAAATATCGAGGATATTCTACTAATTTCATGGAGTATAGAAGTCAAAGTTTTAACTTATTTGGGTATAATAAAGAATGGAATAACAAAAGAAATCACCGTGCATGCGGTACTTGCGTAGACAGGTTATTCAACGAGAATAATAATAACGGAAACGGTCGAGGTGAAATTCACGCAAGCGGGATGTTCCAACAGAATAATAAAGATGGAACCGATCCGGTGTAAAAAACTGCAGATAGGATATTCAGCGAGAATGATAAAGGCGGAACCGAATCCAGGTGTAAAACACATGCAGCGAGGATGTTTCATGAGAATAATAAAAAGCGGAACCGGTCCGGTGTAAAAACCATGACGCAGGATGTTCCAATGAGAATAATAGAAGAATGTCACCAAGTATAGGGTAATCAGCGTATACGAGTTATTCACCAGAATAAATAAAGAATGGAATAACGGAGGATTTCACGAAGTATAGGGTATCTGGCGTATCACGAGGTTATGTATAGGGTATACCACTTTTACTGAGTTATTCAGCGGAATAATAGTGAATGGAATAATGAAGTTTCTCTTCAAGAAGAAAGAATAACACCCCTTACTAGTAAAAGAAATGAATATAGAAGTAGTGAAGTAGTAGAATACTCTTCTTCTTTCTATAATTTTCTCTCTATAACCTCTCTCTATAATTTCTCTCTACAGAATTTCAATGAATTCGTAAGAAAATAATGAAGGAATGAGCTTCTATTTATAGGAAAATGGAATCGTATAGTAACTAATCCATGAAGCGGTCAGATTGATTTACTTTAATCTGACGGTCCATATTTAAGAAAAATCTTTTAAATAAAATATAATATATTCTATTTATATAAAAACATTTTACTATGCAAACACTTTATAATAATCTGCAAAACATTTATGCAACACTATGCATAATAAAATATAATATATTCTATTTATAGAATAAACTTTAATAAAGTATTCTATTTTATATAAAAGATGTTTACGTTTTATTACGTTAATAATCTGAATAAAACAAAAGCGTCATTATCATTATAATAATTCATATTATTAATAAATGATAATGGAATCAAAATGAGTGACTTACCATAAGCATCAATAATCAATACAGGTAATGCTCTTACGCAACCACACGTATTCATTGTACTTTTACTTCTGAGTAGTTCAATGATAATAGCGGTAAAACTTCCGCCGTTATTTCAATAAAATATTTTTGTTGTTTTCTTAATCCGACAATAATTACATTGTAGGGTCCACTGATGATTAGTAGTTATGCGAATATTCCTGCTAAAAGAAAATATTCCACCAATCGAATATAATATAACCAACTTTGCATATTTTTGCAAAATTTATAAATACTACCCACAACTATAATATTATCTTAAATTCACACCATAATATTAAAAAATTATTTCAACAAAATTTAAATCTTTATAGATAAAATCGGGGTCTCACACGGTCATTTTAACTTCATCCACATGAATTAAAAACTCATTTAATATTAAATGATTATGGAATAGTGGTAATAGTATATTGTAAATTGTAATAATGGAAAAGACCATCCTCTTTATTGGAGTATATATGAGGGGACTATTTTTTATATATATTTAAATTTGTATATATTATAAGAGAATGTATCAAACATCTAATCGAATATGTAATAGCTTAGTATGTATCGAATCACAATCAAAAAATTGAGTAGTTTGAATCTTAAGCGAAGTCGAGTATAACCTTGCTCGAGATTCTACCGTATTTTTATTCTAACTATTTTTAATGCTTAGATTTGGATCATATTATTAA